>WOXC01010361.1:0-170054 GCA_011680675.1 Gymnobelideus leadbeateri | reverse complement strand
ATTCTATGCTTTTAAGACCCTTTATTCAATATAAAATTTTATTGCATTATGGCTTTTAAAAAAAGATACATTTAATACTTCTGCTCTTTTGCATTTGTGAGGTTTTTGTGCCTTAATATCTAATCAGTTTTTGTGACAGTACCATGCATAGATGAAAAATAGGTATATTCATTTCTATTCCCATTCAGTATTCTCCAGAGGTTTATAATATCTAACTTTTCTAAAATTCTATTCATTTCCTTAACCACTTTCATGTTCATTTTGTGATATTTTTATCTATGCCTGAGAAGGAGTAAATTCAGATCCCCCACTATTATAATTTTGCTGTCTATTTCTTCCTATAGGTAAAGCTTTCCTTAAAAAATTTGTATGGGGGCGGCCAGGTGGTGCAGTGAGTAGAGCACCAGCCCTGGAGTCAGAGGGACCTGAGTTCGGATCCGGCCTCAGACACTTAACCCACACAAACAAAAACCTAGCCGTGTGACCTTGAGCAAGTTACTTAACCCCAATTGCCCTAAAAGGGGCGGCTAGGCGGCGCAGTGAGCAAGAGAGCCAGCCTCGGAGTTGGGATGACCTGAGATCAAATCTGGCCTCAGAAAATGAGCACCCACACATAAATAATGACTAGCCGTGTAACCCTGAGCAAGTTACTTAACCCCAGTTGCTTAAAAAAAAAAAATTGTATGTCATGCTATTTATATGCCTACACATTTATTATCAGCATTAATTCATTGTCTATAGTACCTATTAGCAAAATATTACTTCCCTGATTATCTCTTTTTTAGTTAGGCCTATTTTTGCTTTTATTTTGTCTGATATCATAGTTGTTTACCCTTCCATCTTTTTATTTCAGATGAAGCATAATAGATTCTTCTCCAGCCCCTTATTTTAACTTTATGTGCATTTTTCTGTTTCAAGTGTGTTTCTTGTAAACAATATATTGTTGAATTCTGGCTTCTAATCTATTTTGCAATCCTCTTCCATTTTATAGGTAAGTTCATCCCATTCAATCCATGGTAATGATTGCTAACTGTGTATTTTTCTTTCCATCCTATTCTCTTATGTTTATCTTTCTCTTTTTTGAATGCTGTCTCCTCCTCAAGAGTGTGTTTTGCTTTTAACCACTCCCCCTTTAATTTATCCTTCCTTTTGTGACTCCTTCCCAATACTTCTCTTAACCTTTTCTCTTCCTATGTCCTTATTGGGTAAATTAATTTCTCTACTTAACTGTGTGTATTTATGTATTTTTCCCCTCCTTGAACCAGTTTCAATGACAGTGTGGCTCAAGTCTTGTCTGTTAGCCACTGTTGTCCCCTTCACGTATAAACTCGTGCTGTGCAACCCTTTTATATGAGATAATTTTCTCTGTTCTTCCTTCCCCTTCCTTCCCCTCCCATTGCAACCCTCTTTTCCACCTTTCTATTCTTCTTTTATGATCATCCCAACATAACAGAGTAACACCAAGGTCCTTTGTCTTAGTAGACTTGCTCTAAGACCCCTGTTAATGATAAAGTTAAATGCATCATCTTCCTATGTAAGAATCTAAACAGTTTAACTTTGTTTAGTCCCTTATGATTTCTCACTCATGTTTACCTTTTTTTTTTATACTTCTCTTGAATCTTAGGTTTAAATGTCACATTTTCTACTCAACTCTGGTCTTTTCATCAGGAATGCTTGAAAAGTTTCTATTTTATTAAATATCCATTCTTCCCTTCCCCCATAAAATTATACTTGGTTTTACTGGCTAGGTTATTTTTGGTCATAATCAGAGCTCCTTTGCCTTCTAAAATGTCACATTTCAAGCCCTCTGTTCCTTTATATTCTTTCTTTTTTTTCCAAATGCTTTATAAACTGCTGGTTTACATCATTCATTTCCACCAGATTTTGAGTTACAAATTTTCTCCCCATTTTTCCCCTACCCACATCCCCAAAATAGTGGTCCCACAGGATATTCCCTCCTCCAATCTGCTCTCTCCCATATCTTCCCCCATACCCCCTTCAACTTTTCCAGTAGGACATGGTGGATCTCTATGCCCCAGTGCCTGTATATCTTATTTCCCAATTACCTGTAAAATAGTATTAATAATAGTATATATATATTTAAACATTTGGTTTTAAAACTTTGAATTCCAGATTCATTCCCTTCCTGTCTTGTCACCCACCCTTACTGGGAAGATAAGCAATTCAATATAGGTTGTACATGTGTAGCTAATGCCAAACATTATCATAGTACATATATTTTAAAAGACTGATTATATTTCCCTCCCTCCTATCCCACCTCCCACTTGTTCTATTCTCTACTTTGGTCCTGTCCCTTATTACTCATATTTTCTCCTATTTTAAAAAAAATTAAACTTTATTTTTTTGTTTTGTGGTGTCTCATGGACTTATTAGCTTCCACTTGGTCGATTCTGATTTTTAAGAAATTATTTTCTTTAGTATTTTTGTATTTCTTTTACCAAGATGTTAATTCTCTTTTCATAATTTTCTTGCATAACTTTTTATTTTCCCTCCACTGTTCTTAATTAATTTTATTTTGCTTTTCTTTTTGGAGGGGCAGTTGGGGTTAAGTGACTTGCCCAAGGGCACACAACTAGTAAGTGTTAAGTGTCTGGGGCTGAATTTGAACTCAGGTCCTCCTGATTCTAGGGCTGGTGCTCTATTCACCACACCACCTAGCTGCCCCTTAATTAATTTTAAAAAACAATTTATTTTGCTCTTAAAAAAATCTATTTTTTAAGACATTCTTATTCGGCTTGTGTCCAATCTGCATTTTTTTCTTTGAGACTTCTTATAGAAGTTTTCAAGTTACTGTCTTCCGTGTTTGTGTCTTGAGCTTCCTTATTAACATAGAAGCTTTTTTTATTGTGGGATTCTTATTTTGTTTGCTCATTTTTCTAGCCTACTTCTTGACTTTGGACTTTATGTTAGTGTTGAGATCTTCTCATTTCTGTAAGGGGGGGGTGTCTTTCTTTCTTTGTTTTTCTTTTTCTTTTTTTCTTTTTTGGAGGTCAGTTGAGGTTAAGTGACTTGCCCAAGGTCACATGGCTAGTAAGTGTTAAGTATCCGAGGCCAGATTTGAACTCAGATCCTTCTGACTTCAGGGCCGGTACTCTACTCACTGTGCTATCTAGCCTCCCTGGAGGGGCTGTCTTTTTTTGAGCCTCCCTCTTTTATATTCGTCTGCTCCTTTCACAGCTCAGTTTTGGGGAGTATAAGTTTTTGGTGCTTCCTCACCCTCTTGGTCTGTGTTCTGCAAGTTCCTGTCCCAGGTTTGGATATATTGGTTTATGTGTTGACCTATAGATTACTTCTAGACTTTTAGCCCAAAGGAATATTTTAGAGTGCAAGTTTTAGAGTGACTTAACTGTTGGAGACTTCTTAGTTTTAGTTTCCCACCAGAGTTTATTCCAATGCAGGCTTATGTGCTGGGATAAAGGTTAGAACTGGGTGTCTCCTCTATTCTTGGGCTCAGAGCTACACATCTGTTTCTGCAACTTATTCCCTACTCCTTACACAGGTAGAGGTCCTGCACCTGTTGCACCTGCATGTGCAACTAGAACAGAGCTGCCAGATGACATTCATTCTGGCACCCATGCTATTACAAGGGTCCTCTGAATTTCTGTCCAGGTGTTCCCTTGTTTTCAGTCTTTTTATCTTCTCTGAGGACTGGAATGTTCCCTTTTGCTGTTATACCACTGCCCAGACTGATCTGTGCTCCTGGTCAGCCTCCACCCCAGTATCTGAAGACCAATATCTATCTCCCTAGGTTGGCCTGAGTTGGAAAAATTGAGTCACTGTGACTTTTTCTTGACTTTCTTTTTTAAAAATACTTTATTAACTTCTGGTTTACATCATTCATTTCCATCAGATTTTGAGTTACAGTTTTTTCCCCATTTTTCCCTACCCCCCCAGAATAGCAGACCCACAGGGTATCCCCTCACCCCATCTGCTTTCTCCCATATCTTCTCCCATATCCCCTTCGACTTATTCAGTAGGTCAAGGTGAATCTCTGTGCCCCAATACCTGTATATCTTATTTCCCAATTACATGCAAAATAGTACTAATAATAGTGTTTATATATTTTTAAACATTTGATTTTAAAACTTCGAATTTCAGATTCATTCCCTTCCTCCCTTGTCACTCACTCTCACTGGGAAGACAAGCAATTCAGCATATGTTGTACATGTGTAGCCATGCAAAATATTACCATAGTAGATATATTGTAAAAGACTGACTATATTTCCCTCCCTCCTACCCCACCTCCCACTTGGTCCATTCCCTACTTTGATCCTGTCCCTTTTCAGAAGTGGGTGCTTCCAACTTCCCTTCCACCTTCCCTCCTACCCTCCTTTCCATCATCACCCCTTTCATCCCCTTCCCCCCTACTCTCCTGTAGGGTGAGATATCCTATTTAGTATGTATGTCATTCTCTCCCTGAGCCAAATTCAATGAGAATAAAGTTTTGCCCTTTTGCCTTCCTGTTCTTCCCCTCCCTTGTAACCATTTCCCTTGCCCCTTCTATATGAGATAGTTTACCCCCATTCTGTCTCTCCCCATCTACTCTCGTTTTTTTTGTTTTTTTTTTTAAGCAATTGAGGTTAAGTAACTTGCTCAAGGTTACACGGCTAGTCATTATTTATGTGTGGGTGCTCATTTTCTGAGACCGGTTTCGATCCCAGGTCATCCCAACTCCGAGGCCGGTGCTCTTACTCACTGCGCCACCTAGCCACCCCAATCTACTTTTGTTATATTCTTCTCTCACCACTTAATTTCAACTTTTAAGTATCATCCCTTGCTATTAAATTCGATCTGTGCCCTCTTTATGAGAAATCAAGATGCCAGTAAGCAGATCCAAACAAATGAAAGAATAGAAGGCAATGTGAAATATCTCGTGGGAAAAACCACTGACTTGGAAAATAGAGCCAGGAGAGACAATTTAAAAATTATTGGACTACCTGAAAACCATAATCAAAGAAAGAACCTAGAAATCATCCTTCAAGAAAGTCTCAAGGAAAATTGCCCTGATGTTTTAGAATCAGAGGGCAAAATAGAGGTTGAAAGAATCCATCAATCTCCTCCTGAAAAAGATCCCAAAAAGAAAACTCCTAGTAATATTATAGCCATGTTCCAGAATTCCCAGATCAAGGGGAAAATACTACAAGCAGATAGGAAGAAATAATTTGAATATTGTAGAAACACAATCAGGATAGCATAGGATCTGGCAGCTTCTACCCTGAGGGCCTGAATGGGCATGGAATATGATATTCCAGAGGGCAAAGGAGTTTGGATTAAAACCAAGAATCACCTACCCAGCAAAACTGAGTATCATGTTTCAGGGGAAAATATGGTCATTCAGTGGAATAGAGGACTTTCAAGCATTCTTGAGGAAAAAACCAGAGTTGAATAGAAAATTTGACATCCGGATACAAGAAGCAAGAGATGCTTGAGAAGGTAAACAGGGAAAAGAAATCATAATGAACTTATCCAATTTGAACTATTTACATTCCTACATGGAAAAATGATAACTCTAATGGATGAAACTTTTCTCAGTATGGAAATAGTTGAAGAAGGGTATATGGGCATATGAATACATATGTGACTGTTTGTATATATGTTTACAGGTATACATAGATAGAGGGCACAGGTTGAATTTTCTTGACTTTCTTGATTAGAATTTTGTCTATAGTTATGCAGGAAGTTATGGAAGAGCTAAGGCAAAAATGCTTGCTCTCACTCTGCCATCCTAACTCTATCTTAAAATTTTCTTTTTCAAATATTAAAAAAATCTTTTTTCTGGAGGAGAAAGGGGAAAAAATTAACTTTTAACAAATATGGACATAGTCCAGCAAAATGAATTCTGATTTTGGCTAAAGCATGACTAAAAATGTGTCTCATTCCTCATCTGATGTCCATCATCTGTCTGTCAGGAAATGGGTAGGATGCTTCAATAAAAGTCCTTTGGAGTCATGTTTTGTTGTTTTGTTGATCAGTGTTCTTAGGTCTTTAAAGGTTTTTTTTGTCTTTACATGGTTGTTACTGTATAAATTGTTCTGGTTTTGCTAACTTCACTCTGTATTAGTTCATACAAATTTTCTCATATTTATCCAAAATTATCAGCTTTGTACTTTCCTAAGGCAGTTATATTGCTACATTTTTACACAATAATTTGGTCAGCTATTCTGCAATTTGCAGACGCTCTTTAGAGATACTTAGTTTGGTACATGTGGCTCCTTTTCCTCTTCTTAAAAAAATCTCTTTTGCATAGAAGTCTATTAGTGGTATCTCTGGGTCAAAGCTTAATAACTTTTGGTGGCATATTTCCAAATTGCTTTCAGATTCACTGGATCAACTCATAGCTCCCAAAACAGTATATTAGTGTATTTTATTTTTGCGGCTCTCCAATGATCCCTTAATTACCAAATCTGATTTTTTTTCTCAATCTTCTTCCTTCTTTAAATCTCTTTTGCATACAGAACTTCATCTCATTCTCTTCTCTAAGATACTTTCTCTGTTATGCAATTTCATATGTTACATAAGAATACAAATTTCATTTTCCTTAGCTTTCCTTGCCAGTCTATTCGTTTTAAGTGTTAGTATATTCCTGACAGTATTTTTACAGTGTTATGGTAAATTTTTATTTTCTTCCTTTGCTCTCTGCCCTATGTATATATTCTGTGCGTGGAATCTTAACATGTAAGTTGTTCTCTGAACCTCCATGTAGCAATCGTGTTTCTTATACATGTTTTTCTTATAGTTATAGATTTTGAATCAAAAGGAACCTTAGAGCCTGTGGAGTACTATACCTTCATTGTGCCATTGAGGAAACTGAGAACCAGAGAGATGAAGTGACTTTCTCAGGATTACACAGCTCTATAGTGTCAGAGGCTGTACTTGAACCCAGGTCTCCCTTACTCCAAGCCCCCTCTGCCATGCTATCTCTTTTTCTCTTTATTCTCAGGAGCTTCCCTCATCTTCTGGGCTGACTTCCCCCACAGAGATTCAATCCATTCTATCCTACCTATTGTTTCTCTGAACCCAGAGAACACGTTCCTCATCACAAATTTCAAGACTGATCAGTCACTTCCCTCCAAGGATCTAATCATTTTTACCTCAGCAACAAGTTCCTCTTTGTTGCTGAGCATCAGGCCCAAAATGTCAGTTCTCCTAATTAAATCTTTCACCTTTGGAGGTCTCAAATTATCACTAAAGGAAACCAAGAAAATATTATGGGGTATAATTCCTACCAACCATATGATGACATTATAACATACTGGAAGGAACACTAGACCTAGAATCAGAAAACCTGGCTTTAACTCCTGGATTTGTCACTTAGTAACTATGGGAACATTTGGACAAGGCACTTAACTGCGCTGGAGCCCAGTTTCCTTATCTGTCAATTGAAAGACACCTAATATCCCTTCTAACTCTAAGTCTTTGATTATGCACACAAATATATGTGCATATGTGTATACAAACACACATTTGTATACACATCTACATACAAAATGGAATTATTCACCATTACTCTATAACATCTCCCTGCCAGGCTTCTTATCTTTTTCCTAAACTCTTTGTCTTCACTCTTTTTATCCAGCACTATAGCATACTCCAGGTTGAATAATATTGCTTCATCTTCTTCCTCCGTTTATCTTCTTCAGAATGTTCTTCATATCCTTCCTGTCTGGTTCCTGAATTTCTTCACAAGAATACATCTGAATATTGTATTTTGTAATATATAATACTGTTCTACACATCTTCCTGAGTCATATTTCAATCATTGTTCCTATTCCAACAAGCTCCAGTGACACCCATAGGTTCAAATTTGTCTCCCATTAAGGTCTTCAATTCCCCTAGTTTTTTAACCATGCTTTACACTTAATGTGTATTTGGGTACAAACATTTGATACCATGGATTTTCTTGTAGTTTCTGATTTTATAATAGCTTTTTGGAATTTTATTTCCTGTCAATTACTGGGCATCTCTACTGTGATTTTTTCTATATTCAAGCAACTTTCTGTGGTTGTTGTTGCTGTTGTTGTTCAGTTGTGTCCAACTTTTCATGAACTCATGGACTATAGTACACCATGCCCTTCTATCTCCCCTTGTAATGCCATGCATAAGCAGCTTTCCAGAAGAATGCTACTGTGAACAGCTTTTAAGGTTCTGATTACACAGTATAGTGATCACTCTATTTATTCCATAACAAAGCAAAGCAAAACTTTCACAGAAAATAAAGGTACAGCATTCACAATATTACAACTTATCGCAGAAAATCACAATATAATATTCACAACATAGTCTCAAAGTACAATAGTCAAAGTCTTCCACTCATGGGGCAACTAAGTTAACTCAATCAGTCACTTATCAGTAACAATATCTCAAAGTACAAGTCAAAGTCTTCCACTCTTGGGGGCAAAGTCTTGATTAACTAAATCAGTGACTTATTCAGCAATAAATTACTAAGTATCATACACAAAGCCCTCCACGCCTTAGGTTACTATTAAACTATAATTCCATAATTACTCAGTACCCAAGGAGAGGTCTTTTCATCTTGAATTGGGGCCTGTTCTCAGATTCCCTGGATCCCTTTCCATGGTCCCAGATTCTACCTGGATTCACCAGACTGTCACCTGGGTTCAATGGCAGACAGCTCCCAGTTCCTTGACCAGCTCTCTGGGCAGGTCCTGTTCCACACTGAAGTTCACAGGGTCTGGTCCATGTCAAATCCTTTACCATTTCTGCTCCAAGGAATTCAAGGCTCAACCAAGCCACAAACAAAGTCTTAGCATCCCAGTCATGCTTCCTCAGTCACCTGGGCTCCTGGCTCCTGGCTCCTGGAATCCTGTTCAGAAGAAGCTCCACCACCACAAGTTCTCAGGAAATTCTGGCTCAGTTCTCCATTCTCTTTTCTGTAGCTGCTCTGCCACCAAATCCTGGTCTCAAGAAAATTCTGACTGTGCCTCTCTTGGGTTATTCGCAGCATTAGCTTCCTGTTTCAGCCAACCTCTTCCTGTTACATCAGTAACAGGAGACAGGAGTTCATACCTTCTGTTTTCCCAACAGAGGCTTGATCAGTTACTAAGTGTTAAGTACCTGCTACCTTTGCCAACACAAAGGGATATTCAAATTCAAATTACATTACCTTTATACCCCTATCTCTCAAAGTCTGTCAAAGTTTATTTATAAACAATGCTTATTGTTTCTATGACTCTATCTATCCATCTCATCTTCAGCTATACCCTTTTCTTTTTGCCTTCAGTCTTTCCCAATATCAGGAACTTTTCCAGTGAGTCACATCTTCTCATTATGTAGCCAAAGTATTTAAAATTCAGTGTCAGTATTTGACCTTCCAGTAAATAGTGTGAATTAAACTCTTTTAAGTATTAACCAATTTATTTTGCTCTCCTTGCTGTCCAAGGGACTCTCAAAAGTCTTTTCCAGCACCACAATTCAAAAGCATCAATTCTATGGCACTCAGCTTTCCTTCTAGTCTAATGCTCACAATCATATATTGCTATTGGAAAAACCATAGCTTTGACTATGTGGATCTTTGTTGACAAAGTAATGGCTCCACTTTTTAGTCTGTTGTACAGATTTGCCATAGCTTTTCTTCCAAAGAGTATCTTTTAATTTCCTGACTGAAGTTACCATCTGCAGTGATCTTTGAGTCTAAGAATATAAAATCTGACACTGCTTCCATTTCTTCTCCCTCTATTTGCCAGGAAGTGATGGAACCAGTTTCCAAGATCTTAGTTTTTTATATTAAGCTTCAGGCCAGCTTTTACATTCTCTTTTTTTCATCCTCATCAGAGGCTTACTGCCAGCAGAGTGGTATAATCTGTGTATCTGAGATTATTGATATTTTTTCAAAAACCATAATTCTGGCTTTTGATTTATTCACTCTGATATTTCACATGATGTACTCTACATATAAGTTAAATAAATAAGGTGGCAAAATACAGCTTTAATAAGGCTGTATATTTCTTTTCCAATCTTAAACCAAGCAGTTGTTCCATATTCATGTTATTGCTTCTTGGCCTGAATACAGGTTCCTCAGGAGGCAAGTAAGATGATCTGGTACTCTCATCTCTTTGAGGACTGGCTACATTTTGTTGTGATACACATGGTCAAAGGTTTTAGTGTAGTCAATGAAGCAGAATTGGGTGTTTTTCTGGAACTCCCTTGCTTTTTCCATATTCCAGTGAATGTTGGCAATTTGGTCTCTAGTTCCTTTGCTTCTTTGAAAGCCGGCCTGCTTTTCTGATAATTCTTGGTTCACATATTGCTTGCAGAATCTTAAGCCTAACCTTGCTGATGTGTGAAATTAGATCAATTGTTTGGTAATTTGAACATTCCTTGACATTACCCTTCTTTAGGACTGGGATCTTTTATAATACATTAGCCACTGTTGTGTTTTCCAAATTTGCATCATCTTTTAGGATTTTAAGTAGCTCAGCTAGAATCCCATCACTTCAATTAGCCTTGTTGTTAGCAATGCTTCCTAATGCCCTCTTGACTTCTTTCTCCAGGATGTCTGACTAAATCAGTAAGCACATCCTCATGATGTTAAGATCTTTGTTGCATATAGTTCTTCTATTTATTTTTGCCACCTCTTCTTGCTTTTTAAATTTTTTTTTTGGAGGAAGGAAGACAATTGGCTTTAAGTGAGGTGCCCAAGGTCACACAGCCAGTAAGTGTTAAATGTCTGAGTTAGCATTTGAACTCAGGTCCTCCTGACTCCAGGGCTGGTACTCTATTCACTAAGCCACCTAGCTACCCCTTGCCACCTCTTCTTGCTGTCTTAAACTTCTGTTAAGTTCTTACCATTTTTGTCTTTCATCATGCCCATTTTTGTATGAAACTTTCCCTTGATACCTCTCATTTTGTTTTTTGTTTTTTATTTTGATTTTTGGAGGGCATTTGGGGTTAAGTGACTTGCCTGAGGTCACACAGCTAATTTTTATGTTGTGTCTGAGGCTGCATTTGAACTCAGGTCCTCCTGACTCCAGGGCTGGTGCTCTCTCTACTCACTCTCAACCTAGCCACCCCCTACCTCTCATTTTCTTAAAGAGATCTCTTATCTTTCCCATTCTGTTGTTTTCTCCTATTTCTTTTCATTGCTCGTTTAAGAAAACCTTCTAAGATGGTGGAATAAGACAGGAAATACAGGACTCTCCAGAATTCTCCCACAAGCAAGATAAAATCTTGCCTCAAAGTAAAGTTTGAGTGGCAGAAATAATTAAAAATAGGGGTAAAATAGTTGTCCTTCTAAGACAACTTCAGAAGACTTCAGAAATGACCCAACCTCCCCAGGTGGAGGTTTGGCCTGACTGAAGTTCAAATACCTTCAGGAAGACTCAACTGAATCAACAAACAACAAACCCTGGGGGTAGCTGGACCAGGTAGCAGCCTCAGCTCAAGAAAATTTGACCTCATGGATAGGACACTGTGGGGATCAGACAACTGAGTAGGGGAAAATTGACAGATCCTCCACTGTCACCGAATGCCAGGTCTACTTGTGCTTACCAGACATGCCCTTGGACTATGGCTGTGGGAGAACAGGAGTGAGCATGTACCTGGTGATTGTGGTAGCAGAATGGTGGGCTCCTTGCTATCTGTGGCCACTTATAGGAGAGTGGAGTCCCTGCTTTCTATTTCAAGGCACAGGGGTGAGTTGAAATTTGTAGCTGTGAGAGGGAGTGTTTGCCATAACAGTATGTCTGGGGGCCCTAGCCCTAGTTCAGGAATGTAGAGGAGTGCCCAATGTCAGGCCCCTGGACAGAGCTCAGAAAACAAGAGCATAAAAACCCTGAAACCTAAGGCATCATCCTCCATACCTCGGAACCAGAACCTGAGTGTTAATAATAAACTGCCAAAATGATGATGACGACATTGATGATGAGTAAGGAAAGGAGAAAGAACCTGACCAAGGATAGTTACTATGAGGATAGAGAACATCCAGGCTCATGCTCAGAAGGAGTTAGTGAAGTGAAAAAAGCCACCCCTTAAAAGAAACCAGCAGAACCAAAAGAGCATTGTGTTTAGTAACAGCAATGTTGTTTTAAGAACAGCTTTGAGTGAATAAGTAATTTTTACTCTTATAAATATCCTAATTTGCTACAAAAGACATATAAAGAATGGCACTATTTACATCCAGAGAAAAAGCTGATAAATAAAAGTATGTATAGAATGGTTTAACACACACACATGTACACACACATACATACATACATATGTACATGCACACAAATATCTGTGTCCAATAGTAGTGTAGTATAGGGAGGTAGTCTAGGGTGGGGGGAGGGCAAAAAAAGAAAAATATTAAAAGTGAGATTAATAATATTGAGTATTAGAAAGTCATTGAATTAATAAATAAAACTGAATTGGTTTTATAAAATAAACTATAAAATAGGTAAACTATTGATTAATATGGTTGTTAAAAAGAGAGAAGAAAACCAAATAACTAGTATTAAAAATGAAAAGAGTGTATTAAGCATTAATGAAGATGAAATCAAAGCAATTATAAGTTGTTTTGCTCAATTATATGCTAATAAATTTAACAATTGTAAAGCCAAGCACAAGCAACTCTCCTGAGGACTGCTGCTGTGAATAGCTTTAAGGTTCTGATCACATAGTATAGTGAACTCTCCATTTATTCAGAAGCCAACCAAAGCAAAACATTCACAGAAACCAAAGTACAGCATTCACAATGATATAACATAACAATATATCACTCAAGTGACCACATAGTTTTAAACAAAAGATGATATCATTTAGGATATAAAATACAAAGGTCTCTCACCTCTAGGTCATATTGTCTTAATCTCTCAGTCAGAAAGTCTTTTTCTTTTTTGGAAGGCAATTGGGGTTAAGTGACTTGCCCAAGGTCACACAGCTAGTTCTGTGTTAAGTGTCTGAGGCCAGATTTGAACTCAGGTCCTCCTGACTTCAGGGCCAGTGCTCTATTCATTGCACCACCTAGCCACCCAAAAGTTTTCTTTCTTCTCGATTGGAGACTAGCTTACAATCATCCTTAACTTAATCATCCTTAAGGGGTATAAGATACAAAATACAAAGTTCTCCCACCCCTAGGTCTCAGTAAATCACTATCTCATCAGTCAGCACTAAGTACCCAAGGAAATGTCCTTTCATCTTGGCTCAAGATTAAATATTTTAGATATCTGGCTCCCAAATTCCATGGTTCCTCTTCCATGCTCTCAACTCTTGCCTGAATTCACCCAACCATCACCTGTATTCACAGGTAGGCAGCTCTTAGCTCCTGGTCCAACTCCTGGTCCAGCTTTTTGCCTAATTCCTCATCTAGCTCCCATTCCATATTGAAGCTCACGGTGACCAGTCCACCTGAAGCCCTTCACAGTTTCTGTTTCTGGGAAGAAAAAGCTTAACAGAGCCACAACAACATTAATACACATTGCCAGCACTATCATCTCAATTCACTTTCTGCCTGTGAAATCAACACAAGTCAACAGACAGGGTGCATCTATCTGACAAAGTAACACAATCAACAGATAGAATCCTTCTATCTGACAAAATAACACAAACAACAGACACAAGGTTTCTAAGTATACAAATCAACAGACAGAATGCTTCTGTCTAACAAAGTAACACAAATACAAATTAGCACAGACAGAACAGAGTGCCAGACACCACAAGTGTTGTCCTCAGTTCTGCTTAGTCCTAGCTGTGCTTGAGCTTTTTATATGTCATTAGCTCCTCCCTGTTCTACCCACCTCTTATGTCCTTCCTATTACAGTCTTTGGAAAGTCTCTCCCACTATGGGCTTCACAGGTTCTTTTTCTTAATAAAGACTTGATATAATCAAGAGCAATGCTCAAAGAAACTTGAAATGAAACAAGGTGCTAAATACTTGAATAACTGAAACAAGGTGCTAAGTGCTCCTTTGCTTGCCATTGCAATAATTTATGTGAAATGGAAGAATATTTACAAAAATATAAACCATACAAAAATAATAGAAGAAATAAAATATCTAAATAAACCTATTTTAGAAAAATATATTGAACAGACCATAAATGAGTTTCCTAAGAAAGAAAGAATCAGGACCAGATAGATTTACAAGTGAATTCTGTTAGACATTTAAAAATCAATTAATTCCAATGTTAAATAAATTATTTGGAATAGCAGGCAAAGAAGGAAACCTGCCAAAATTCTTTTATGAAGCAAATATGGTAATGATACCTAAACTTGGAAGAGCAAAAACAGAGAAAGAAAATTACACATCAGTTTTATTAGTGAATATGAATTCAAAAATCTAGTTAAAAGACTACAGCAATATATTACAAAACAATATTGTAGCTAAGTAGGATTTATACTAGGAATACAGAGATGGTTTGGGGGCGGAGCCAAGATGGCGGAGTAGAAACAGCTCGTCCAAGCCTCTCTGCCCCCAGATTCTCCACAAACTATGTAAAAAAGGATTCTGAAAATCTTCTGGAGCCCCAGCACCCACAGAACGACACAGAGAAGCTAACCTCCCGCTGAGGACAGCCCAGCACCCTGCAGGAAGGACCAGCGCAGTGGTCTGGGAGCTGGCAGCGCGCAGAGCGCAGGAGCCGAGCCGAGCCCAGGTCCAAGTGAGCCGAGGTTTTAGCCCCAGGGCGGCAGGGCCAGCAGCCAGCTGGAGGAACCCCAGAACACCAGGAGCTGTGGCGACTCCAGAATTGTCAACATAGACTTGCCTAGGACAAAATAAGAGGTTAGTGTCCTATGGACTTTGGGACTGGTATTAGGGAATGCGTCGGCTCCTTCCCCTGGGGGCTAGAAGCCACTGAGGACAAACGCCATTTTGTAGTTTTCAGAGGCAGCTCCCGCTCCCAGCCTGCAAATTTGTAGGGAGATCCAGCGATCAGTCTTGGGGGGTAATCGCTCTTGCTTTAACCTCCCTGAATCTGGATTGTGATCTAGGGTGGAAGTCGTGGGTGGGTTTACAGCTTGCCAGAAACGGAAGTTGCCCCCCACACGTTCGGGACAAAAATTCCTCTGTCTGGCCTTAAAGCCATAGTGTGGCAACAAGCCCCAAAGTCAAGTAATTAAGTGGCAACATGCCAAGGCAAAGGAAACAGAAAAATGCAACCCTGGACTCCTATTTTGGGGGCATAGAGCAGGAAAAGGACTGTGAGGTCAGAAGTCCTGCTCCAAAAGCCCCAGGGGAAACCATGAGTGGGTTGCAGGCCATAGAGGACCTTAAGAAGGACTTTAAAAATCAAATAAGAGAAGTGGAGGAAAAATTAGAAAGAGAAATGAGAAGGATGCAGGAAAAGTATGAAATGAGGTCAACAGCCTGACTGAGGAAAACAACACCTTAAAAAATAGACTAACTCAAATGGCAAAGGAGGCCCAAAAGGGCATTGAGGAGAAGAATGCCTTAAAAAGTCGAATTTGCCAGATGGAAAA
Source organism: Gymnobelideus leadbeateri (assembly GCA_011680675.1). Taxonomy (NCBI): domain Eukaryota; kingdom Metazoa; phylum Chordata; class Mammalia; order Diprotodontia; family Petauridae; genus Gymnobelideus; species Gymnobelideus leadbeateri. The sequence goes on along the minus strand of WOXC01010361.1, from coordinate 154,619 downwards.
AGAATCTCAAAAGTTCACTGAGGAGATTCATTCCTTCAGAGTTAGACTGGAGCAAATGGAAGCTAGTGACTTTATGAGAAATCAAGATGCTGTTCAGCAGATCCAAACAAACGAAAGATTAGAAGGCAATGTGAAATATCTCATGGGAAAAACTACTGACCTGGAAAATAGATCCAGGAGAGACAATTTAAAAATTATTGGACTACCTGGAAGCCATGATCAAAGAAAGAACCTAGAAATCACCCTTCAAGAAATTCTCAAGGAAAACTGCCCTGATATTCTAGATCCAGAGGGCAAAATAGAGGTTGAAAGAATCCACCAATCACCTCCTGAAAAAGATCCCAAAAAGAAAACTCCCAGAAATGTTATAGCCAGGTTCCAGAATCCCCAGATCAAGGAGAAAATACTACAAGCGGCCAGGAAGAAACAATTTCAATATTGTGGAAACACAATCAGAATAGCCCAGGACCTGGCAGCTTCTACAGTGAGGGATCGAAGGGCATGGAATATGATATTCCAGAGGGCAAAAGAACTGAGAATGAACCCAAGGGTCACCTACCCAGCAAAACTGAGTATTTTGTTTCAGGGAAAATATGGTCATTCAGTGGAATAGAGGACTTTCAAGCATTCTTGAGGAAAAAACCAGAATTGAATAGAAAATTTGACATCCAGACACAAGAAGGAAGAGATGCCTGAGAAGATAATCAGGGAAAAGAAATCAAAAGGAACTTATCAAAGTTGAACTATTTACATTCCTATATGAAAAAGCAATATCTGTGACTGATGATATCTTTCCCACTATGAAAATAATGGAAGAAGGGGGTGTGGTCATACGAATACATATGTGAATGTGTGTGTATATGGTTACAGTTATATATGGATAGAGGGCATAGGTTGATATTGTTGGGAAGGGAGAGTACTCAAGGGATGAAATTATGAGGTGAGGGAGGAAAGTGGCAAGAGGAGATGGGGAGAGACATGGTAGGGTAAACTATCTCATGTAGGGGAAGTGGGTGCAAAGGAGGGGGAGAATAAGGAAGGCTAAAAAGGCAAAACCACATTCACATTGAATTTAGTTCAGGGAGAAAATGACATACATACTAAATGGGATATCTCAACCTGCAGCAGGATAGGGGGAAGGGGATGAGAGGAGGGATGATGGATGGGAGGGCATCCTTGGGGTGAGGGGAGGTTGGAAGTACCCACTATAGAAGAGGGACAGGATCATGTAGGGAATGGACCAGGTGGGGGGTGGGATGAGTGGGAGGGAATTATAAGCAGCCTTGCACAATATATCTCCTATGATAATGTTTTGCATAGCTAGACATGTACAACATATACTGAACTACTTATATCCCAAGAAGGATTGGGTGACAAGGGAGGAAGGAAATGGATCTGAAATTCAAGGTCGTAACATTAAATGTTTCAAATATATATATAAATACTATTATTGATACTCTTTTGCCTATAATTGGGAGATAAGATGTGCAGGCATTGGGACACAAAGATTCATCTTCCTCTAATGGAAAAGTCGATGGGGGTATGGGAGAAGGTATAGGAGAGAGCAGATTGGAGGAAGCGATATCCTGTGGGACTGCTATTCTGGGAGGTTGGGTAGGGGAATAATGGGGGGAAAATGATTGTAACTCAATATCTGGCGGAAATGAATGATGTAAAACAGAAGTTAATAAAGTATTTGTTTAAGAAAAAAAAAATACAGAGATGGTTTAACATAAGGAAAACCATTAACATGATTGATTATCTCCATGATAAAAGTAACAAAAATCATATGATTATGTCAATAGATACAGAAAAAGCTTTTGATATAATACTCATTCCTATTAAAAAACACTTTAAAGAATAAGCATTAAAGGGATTTTTCCTTAAAATGATGAGAAGCATCTACTTAAAACCATCAGTAAGCATTATTTACAATGGGGATAAGGTAGAAATCTTCCTAAAAAGTTAAGGAGTGAAACAAGGATGTTGTATCACCAAGGCAACATACACAGCACCAATAGTGACTATAAATAAGCTGTCATAGTTCTGAATCACAAAATATAACAGACTTTCCATATAAAAGACAGAAGCAAAACATTTATTCAGACACCAGAAAGCCAAATGCCAACATCAGAAAACTTAATCCATCATAGCAACAAAGAAGTTAATGCACCTTATCACTGTAGGAAGCAACAACTTCCTGAAGCCTCCCCCCTGCTCAGGTCTTCCCAAAAACAAACACTTATAATTCTAGGTCTCTCCTTGCTTGTATCCTCTCTCTCCCTCCATACTAACTGCTCTGACTAACTTCCTTCTCCACTCCTTCAGCAAACTCCTCCCACCACAGGATCCATATGGTTACATTCAGCCTATTAAGGGACAGGTTAATATTTTCAAACTTCCTTAGGCCTATAAGGGGCAGGCAGAGAATATCTTCATATTCTCATTACCGTTGTGTTTGGTCCCAAGATATTTCGTGTCCTTCACATAAGTCAATGGAACTTTAGGAGTAACTGGTGTCAACAGAACTTGACAACAATATAACAGGGATAACACAACATAAGCACATAAAACAATATCTTAGGATGGGGATTGAGCACAAGCACCCCATCATTCTCCCTTTGAATGAATGGGGTTCAAAATCTTGGGGCAAGGGGCAAAGTTCTCTTTCCATGGCTACTTCCTGCTGAAATTGGACATAGAATTGCCCCTGCCCATGAGGCCCCATTCAAGAGGTCAGTTCTTTAACTGGCTTCTGGAGCTTAGTTGATGTCGTCGAGGGGTGACACATCACAGTCATGAATAGAGGGTGAAATGCAGCTTAAGTGATCAGCCATCTGCAGGTAGAGTGTACTAAGCCTGCAGGAAACAAATCTAGCAAACAAATTTAACAGACAAAATCCAAAAAGAAACAAGGAGACAATAACCAGAAGCAGGGTAGATAAAGGGTCAGCCATGCTTCTGGAGTCCATGAACCCAGTATCATAGCCTCATTCAAGGTAGAATATAAGAGTTAAGGGTAGAATTTGATAATCATCTTCTCCTGAACCCACAACAGTTACAGTATTATCTTTCCTGTGAGCTATAATTTCCACAGCCTTTGGAACATTGTCTGACTTTCACTTTACCCATACTTTAACTCACAATTTTATTCTATCAGTGGAACCAAAGCCTTTAGTTCTTCTGATAGTTATTTTGGAAGGAGTGTCATTTTCACAGGGGGTATTGTTTCATAAGGAATAATAATCACTTCAACTATTCTGTCATTTTTACAAAGCTGTATAGGATCTTCATCTAAATTCTGGAATGTCACAACAATTTCTCCTTGATAATTAGAATCTGTTACTCTAGACAATACATGTATTCCTCAAGCTGCTAATCCTGATTTAGGCAATATCCACCCAAAATGATTTTTAGGGATTCCAGTGGAGATTTTTCTTTTTTTTTTTTTTCAAGCTGTCAGAAGTTTGCTTTATTTGGGACTGCTCTGTGGCAGCACTCTTTTTTCTTTTTTTCCTTTTTTTTAAATTAAACAAATGCTTTATTAACTTCTGGTTTACATCATTCATTTCCACCAGATTATGAGTTACATTTTTTCCCTGCCCACCACCCCAGAATAGCAGTCCCACTGGATATCCCCTCATCCAATCTGCTCTCTCCCATATCTTCTCCCATATACCCTTCGACTTTGCCATTAGGGCAAGGTGAATCTCTGAGCCCCACTGCCTGGACATCTTATGAAACATTTAATTTAAAAACTTCGATTTTCAGATCCATTCCCTTTCTCCCTTGTCACCCACTCCCTCTGAGAAGAGAAGCAATTCAGTATATGTTGTATATCTATGCAAAACATTACCATAGTAGATATATTGTAAAAGACTGCTTATATTTCCCTCCCACCCATCTCACCTCCCACCTGGTCCATTCCCTATTTTGATCCTGTCCCTCTTTGATAGTGGGTACTTCTAACCTCCCCTCTCCCCAGAATGCCCTCCCCTTCATCATCCCCCCCTCTCATCCCCCTTTCCCCTACTCAGGAGACTGAGTGAGGGTAAGATATTCCATTTAGTATGTATGTGATTCTCTCCTTGAGCCAACTTCAATGAGAATATGCTTTTGCCTTTTTGCCTTCCTGTTCTTCCCCTCCCCTGCAACTATTTCCCCTTGCCTCTTCTACATGAGATAGTTTTCCCTACCCTGTCTCTCTCCATCTCCTCTTGCCACTTTCCTCTCTCACCTCTTGACTTCACCCCTTAAGAATCATCCCTTCCCATCAAATTCAACCTGTGCCCTCTATCCATGTATACCTGAAACATATGCCCATATACCCTTCAATTATTTTCATAATGAGAAAGGTTTCATCAGACACAATTATTGTTCTTCCATGTAGGAATGTAAATAGTTCAACTTTGATAAGTTCCTTTTGATTTCTTTTCTTTGATTACCTTCTCAAGCATCTCTTGCTTCTTGTGTCAGAATGTCAAATTTTCTGTTCAACTCTGGGTTTTTCCTCAAGAATGCTTGAAAGTCCTCTATTCCACTGAATGACCATATTTTCCCCTGAAACAAAATACTCAGTTTTGCTGGGTAGGTGACCCTTGGGTTCATTCCCAGATCTTTTGCCCTCTGGAATATCATATTCCATGCCCTTCGATCCCTCAGTGTTGAAGCTGCCAGGTCCTGTGCTATTCTGATTGTGTTTCCATAATATTGAAATTGTTTCTTCCTTGCTGCTTGTAGTATTTTCTCCTTGATGGGGGAGTTCTGGAATCTGGCTATAATATTCCTAGGAGTTTTCTTTTTGGGATCTTTTTTCAGGAGGTGATCGGTAGATTCTTTCAACCTCTCTTTCCCCCTCTGGTTCTAAAACATCAGGGATGTTTTCCTTGAGAATTTCTTGGAAGATGATTTCTAGGTTCTTTCTTTTATCATGGATTTCAGGTAGTCCAATAAATTTTAAATTATCTCTCCTGGATCTATTTTCCAGGTCAGTAGTTTTTCCCATGAGATATTTCACATTGCCTTCTATTCTTTCATTTGTTTGGATCTGTTTAACTGCATCTTGATTTCTCATAAAGTCACTAGCTTCCATTTGCTCCAGTCTAACTCTGAAGGAGTGAATCTCCTCAGTGAACTTTTGAGATTCTTTTTCCATCTGGTGAATTTGGCTTTTTAAGGCATTCTTCTCCTCATTGCCTTTCTGAGCCTCTTTTGCCATTTGAGTTAGTCTATTTTTTAAGGTTTTATTTTCCTCAGTCAGGCTGTTGACTGTCATTTCATACTTTTCTTGCATCTTTATCATTTCTCTTCCCAATTTTCCCCCCACTTCTCTTATCTGCTTCTTAAGGTCCTCTATGGCCTGTAGCCAGCTTGTATTTTCATTTGGGGTTTTTGGTGCAGGAGTTCTGACCTCACAGTCCTCCTCCATGCTTTGATCCTCTTTGTCTGTAAAATAGGAGTCCAATGTTGAATTTTCCTGTTTATTTTGTTTCTTTTGCCTAGGCATGTTGCCACTTAATTACTTGATTTGGGGGCTTGTTGCCACAGTAGGACTCTTGCCACCAGGCAAGAGAGCTTCAGTCCCAAACATGGGGTCTTCACAACTTCCGCAGGTTGGTTGGCCTCTGTAAAGCATTCACCCACTCTGGCCAATTGGATACCCACCCCAAACTTCCCCCCCAGACCACAATCCAGATCCAGGCAGTTTAAAGCAAGAGTGATTAACCTCCAGACTGATTGTTGGATCTCTCTACAGTTTGCAGACCAGGAGCCACTGATGCTGCAAAATGGCTTCCATGCCACATTTCTTCAACAGCTTTTCTCCCCCAGCAGAAGAAGCTAATGCACTCCCCAAATACTTGTCGCAAAGTCCATAGGGCACTAACCTCTCACTTTGTCCTAGGCATATCTGTGCTGATAATTCTGGATTCGCCACAGCTGCTGGTGTTCTGGGGTCCCTCCAGCCGGCTTCTGATCCAGCAGCCCTAGGGCTAAAACCACGTGGCATTAGGAGATGGGGAGAGACAGGGTAGGATAAACTATCTCATGTAGAAGAAGCAAGGGAAAGTGGCTGCAGGGGAGGGGAAGAATAGGAAGGCAAAAAGGCAAAACCACATTCTCATTGAATTTGGTTCAGGGAGAGAATGACATACATAGTAAATGGGATATCTCAACCTTTAGCAGAATAGGGGGAAGGGGGGTGAGAGAAAGGATGATGAATGGGAGGGAATTCTTGGGAGGAGGGGAGGTTGGAAGTACCCACTATAGAAGAGGGATAGGATCAAGTAGGGAATGGACCAGGTGGGGGGTGGGATGGGTGGGAGGGAATTATAAGCAGCCTTGTCCAATATATCTACTATGGTAATGTTTTGCATATCCATACATGTACAACACATACTGAATTACTTATCTTCCCAGAGGGAATTGGTGGCAAGGGAGGAAGGGAATGGATCTGAAATTCGAGGTTTTAAAATTAAATGTTTCAAATATATATAAATACTATTATCAATACTCTTTTGCATATAATTGGGAGATAAGATGTGCAGGCATTGGGGCACAGAGATTCACCTTGCTCTAATGGAAAAGTCGAAGGGGGTATGGGAGAAGATATGGGAGAGAGCATATTGGAGGAAGTGATATCTTGTGGGACTGCTATTCTGGGATGGTGGGTAGGGGAAAAACAGGGAAAAAATCGTAACTCAAAATCTGGCGGAAATGAATGATGTAAACCAGAAGTCAATAAAGCATTTGTTTAATTTAAAAAAAATAAAAAATACAAAAAATAAAGGTTTGTTAGAGAGAGGAATCCAAAAGGAATAAAAGTAGAAAGAGCAGTTCTAGCAGACAAAGAGAACATTGTATATTAAGGGGTGGAAGAGGGGAGGAAAAGGAACAATGCATTCAAATCCAAAGAGCACTGGGCTCAGGAAGCAAAGAATCTGGCTCTGTCCAGCTTGGACACTTCCTGGCTGTAGAATCCTGGGCAAATCACTGTACTCTCTAAGCCTGTCATGACTGGTAAAATAAAGAAACTACTTACACACACAAAAAAAGAAAGAGCAGAGGGAAGGAGGCAGTAGAGGTCACAGTGAATGAAGGCCAGATTTTGGGGTCACAGGGCATAGGCAGAGATGGAATGATAACAGATTATAATCAGATAAAAGAATGTTTGAGAAAATGAAATAGAATATTGACTTGTGTTTTTGGCAAGATGAAGGGCATGACCATCTCTGTGCATATAAGATAGTCTGAGAGGGAAAACATTATTTGTTGAGAGAATATGGAAAAAACTTTATGGAGAAAAGTAGTACTTGAACTGCATCTTGAAGGAAGAAAAGGATTCTGTAAGGTAAAGGTGAGAAGGGAGTACATTCCTGGGATGAAGGAAAGCCATTACAAAGGCACTGAGAGGGAAAACAGAGTATGAGGTGTGAAGGCCATTTGGGTAGATGGAGTAATGTATAATGAGACTAAACAGATTAAGGCAAGGTTGTAAAGGGTTTTAAAAGTTTAACAGAGGAGGTTGTGCTTGATAATTGAATGTTCAGACAATAAACAATGCCACTGGGACTGAAAAAAAGGTCAGACATTAATTTCAAGGCTTTGAGGGAATTTGATAGGATTGTTCCAAAGATTTTGGGCATCTCCTAGGGACCAGTAACATGGAGAGAAACATATAAAGGAAGACCCTAAAGTACAAGGGAATTCTGCAGGTCAGGCATGTCTCTTATTGGCTTTAGTTAATTAGAAGCAGCTGGTCATTGTCAGTCAAACCCTGGGCACCTGTTCTATCCATTCTTATGCCTTTTAGAGTCTTTATTTTTTGGACTGTCTCACTGAGGCTCGCCTTACACTTGGGGCATATGCTGCATTCCTGGGTGAGAGCCACAGCTGACAGGTCCTTATCTCCTTTCTATAAAAGAACTGGATTGGGGCAGGTGGAAGATGGGCTTTTTGGACATGGGAGGCTGGGATATTTTTGTAGGATTCCTTCCACTTTGTAGAAAGGATTTTTGATTTGATAGTCATTTGGCTTTGGGTTGTTCTACATAAACCATAGTATATAAATGTAATGGAATGCTACTGAGTCATAAGAAATTATTAATATGAAGAATTAAGAGAAGCTTAGGACGAATCATATTAATTATTGCAGACTGATCTAAGCAGAACCATAAGACTGTACACAGTGACTAAAATAATGTAAATGAAAATAACATTGAAAGGCATCTGAACACTGACAAATTATAATGTCTAATCTTGGCCTAATAGGGAAAATGATTAAGAGAAGTATTTTAAGACTATGGATGTGGAATATAGCATATATAATTAGGTATACTTTTGTCTTGGGTACTTCTAATTGTGGCACCATCATATTTAAATTGTTTTCATCTTGATGATTTTAATATTTTTTCCTTGAGCTGGGAATTTCAGAATTTGACTATGATATTCCTATGAGTTTTCCTCATAGGATCTCTTTTAAGTGGTGATCAGTGGATTTTTTCAATTTCTATTCCCCGCCCCCTCCACTTTGTTCTGATGTTTCAAAACAATTTTCTTTTGTATCAAGATTCTTTTTTTTTAATTGTAACTTTCAGTTAATCCAATTATTTTTATGTTTTCTCTTCTTGATCTATTCTCCAAATCTGTTGTTTTTCTTATAAGATATTTCACTTTCTCTTCTATTTTTTCATTATTCACATTTTGTTTAATCATTTCTTGATCTCTTATAATTTCACTGGCTTCATTTACCCAATTCTGATTTTCAAAGTGTCATTTTCTTCTTTAAGATTCTGAATCTCCTTTTCTAATTGGTTGACTTTCTTTTCATACCCTTCTTGTTTTTCTTGGATTATTCTTATTTTATTTTTAATTTTTTCCTCCATCTCTGTAATTGATTTTTGAAATCTTTTTAAAGATCTTCTAAGAATTCTTTTTTTTTTTTTTTTTTTGGTTAGGTGTCCATTTGACATTACGCTTTGGGGGTTTCTTTACTTCAATATCCTCCTCTCAAGATGAATCCTGGTCATCTCTATTCCCCTAATTTATTTCTATGGTTGGATTCTTTCTCCTTTGTCTGTGCATATTTTTGTGGTAATAGCTTAATTACTTATAGTCATCTCTAACCCTGGGTATGGGAGAAGGTGCCTCTTGCCCCAGATCTTTAGTTCTCCCTTCTAGCCTGGACCCAAAGCTAAACCTCCAGCCTCCTGTAAGTGCCCCCAGCCAGGGGCTTTCTGCCCCACTGCCTCTGCACTAACTGGGTTTGTGTTGGTTCCTTCTCGCCCCTGCAGATCTTCACAGCACAGCTGGGTCTGGTGTTCCTTGTCAGCAGAGGATCCCTCAATCTTCCTGGGCTTAGATGCCCAACTTCCCTCACTATCCCAGGGGGAAAAGTTCTTTTGACTGGGGCCCAGGCAGCCTCTCCAACCAACTAACCCCAGAGCTTTCTGCTTGTTGTTTGAGAGGCTTGCCACTTACTGTTAAAACAAAGGTGTTTACTCATCACAGGGACCAAACCTCATGCTGGGATTTTTCTTCTAATCTTCTCAGATTGTCCCAGGAGGACCTCAGTTATCCCCCTCTCTTATTTATCTCCACCCACAAATTGTTCACCCTAAGGTGCTATTTTAACTCTTTTGTGGGTGAAAATATTGAGAGCTTGGAATTTTCTGACTTGATCTGCCATCTTCTCAGAATCTTACCTAGGTATGCTTTTGTGTCAGTTGAATTTGCTTAATGTTTTCCTTGTTAGACAGTAGGGTTCAATTGTAGGAGTATATCAGGAAATGACTAGTGTAAAAACAAAAGGTACAACTTAAAACAAGAAACCATTCATGTTATAATAAATGGGAGATGTCCAAATAATCTACAAGTTTCTTTTCCTATTCTCCCATGTTCACCATTGCAATTAATTCACTATCAGCCTATATGTTGATGTGGTTTGAAGGATCTTTTCAAAAATTCCTTCTAGGATTGCTTTTACTGTTTTGTCCTTTGCAAAAGATATTGACATATAAATTCCAACAATCTTTATTGTATTTTATGTGCTCATCCTAAATACTACAATGCGAAATTACAGAGTGTCCTATTAAATAATATTTCTTTTGCCCTTGGATGTGTGACACAATGATCAACTCTGCCAATTCCTTATTTATCTTTACAAGAAGAATTTATGAATTGTTATTCTATTAAGCTTGCATTCTTTGTCTTCTATTTTCATGTATAGGAAGAATGTCTAAATGCTTGCTGGTGGTTTTAGGTAGATGCTACTTATCATTTTAAAGAAGGCTCCATTTATTTCTATGCTCTCTAGTATTTTTAATAGGAATGGATATTGTATTTTGTCAAAAACTTTTTCTGCATCTCTTGAGGTAATCACATGGTTTCTGTTAGTTTCATTGTTGATATGATCAATTATGCTGATAGTATTCCTTATATTGAGCCAACCCTGCATTCCTGGAATAAAGCCTATGTGATCAAAGTATATTGTTCTCATGATAATTTCCTGTAGTCGTTTTGGTAATATTTTATTTAAAATTTTTGCATCTATATTCATGAGGGAAATTGTTCTATAATTTTCTTTCTCTGTTTTGTCTCTTCTCAATTTAGGTCATATCTCGATTATATTTGTGTCATAAAATGAATTTGGTAGGACTCCTCCAATTTTCTCAAATAGTTTGTAAAGTATTGGAATCAATTGTTCTTTAAAGATTTGATAGAATTAACTACTAAATCCATCTGGCCCTGGAGACTTTTTCCTAGGGAGTTCATTGATGGCTTGTTCAATTTCTTTTTCTCCGATGGTGTTATTTAGCTCTCCAGAATGGTTGGATTAGTTCACAACTCCAACAACAGTGCATTAGTATGCCAATTTTTCCCACACCCTTTCCAATATTTATCACTTTCCTTTTTTTTTCATATTAGCCAATATGATATATGTGAGGTGATACTTCAGAGTTATTGTAATTTACATTTATCAAATCAAAGGTGATTTAGAGCATTTCTTCATATGCGTATGCATAGTTTTGATTTCTTCACATGAAAACTGCCTGTTCATATTCTTTGACCATTTGTCAGTTGGGGAATGGCTTTTATTCTTATAAATTTGACTCTATATGTTTGAGAGATGAGGTCTTTATCAGAGATACTTGCTGTAAAGATTGTTTCCCAGCTTTCTGTCTAATCTTGGTTGCATTGGTCTTGTTTGTGCAAAAGCTTTTTAATTTAATAAAATCAAAATGATATATTCTACATTTTGTAATGTTCTCTATCTCTTGTTTGGTCATAAGCCTGTAACTCACTTAACTTTTTTCTTTAAGAATTTGTATGCTGTGTCACTTGGTGCATATATGTTTAGTATTGATATTATTTAACTTTTTTCTTTAAGAATTTGTATGCTGTGTCACTTGGTGCATATATGTTTAGTATTGATATTACTTCATTGTCTATGGGACCTTTTAACAAGATGTACTTTGCTTCCTTATCTCTTTTAATTAGGTCTATCTTTTGCTTTTGCTTTGTCTGAGAGATTACCATCCCTGGATTTTTTTTTTTTTACTTCAACTGAAGCATAATAGATTCTGCTCCAGCCCCTTACCTTTACTCTGTGTGTGTTTCTGCTTCAAGTTTGTTTCTCGTAAACAAAATATTGTAGGATTCTGGTTTTTGATTCCCTCTTCTATTCACTTCTGCTTTATGGGAGAGTTCATCCCAGTCATATTCACAGTTATGATTACTAACTCTATTTCCTTCCATCCCATTTTCTCTCCTGTTTGTCCTCTCTCTCCTTTTACCTTTCCCTTCTTAACTGTTTTGTTTCTGTCTACTGCCTTTCCTGGTCTACCCTGTCTTCTGTCTGTCCCTCCCTCTCATCCTCTTTACTTAATCTTCTCCCCTGCTTTCCTACTATGTAAGATAGATTTCTATATTCAACTGATTGTTCCTTCTTTGAGCCAATACTGATGAAAGTAAAGTTCAAGTGATTCCCATCACCCATCCTCCCATGTTTCCCTCCACTGTAATAGGTATTTTGCCTCTTCATGTGAAATAATTTACCCCATTCTACCTCTCCCTTCCTTCTGCACCCAGAGTACTCCTCTTTCTCATTTCTTAATTACTTTTTATGTCATTTCCTCAAATTCACCTTATACCTATACCGTCTATATGTGTGTGTGTGTGTGTGTGTGTATAGTCCTTCTAGCTGTACAATTTTTAAAGAATTACAAGTATCATCTTCCCATATAGAAATATGAACAGTTCAGCTCCATTAAATTCCTTATGTTTTCTTTTCTCTTTTTACCTTTTAAAGCATCTCTTGGGTTTTGATATTGAAGATAAATTTTTTTGTTCAATTCTGGACTTCTCCTTATGAAAGCTTGAAATCCTTCTATTTTATTGAATCATCATTTTCTCCCCTTGCAGTATTATGCTTAATTTCAATGGGTACGTAATTCTTGGTTGCAGTCCTAACTACTTTACTTTCTGGAACATCATGTTCCATGACTTCAGATGCTGCAGCTGCTGCTAAATCCTGTGCAGTCCTGATTGTGGCACCCTGATATTTGAAATGTTTCTTTCTGGCCACTTACAATATTTTTTCTTCACCTGATAGTTCTGCAATTTGGCTATAATGTTCCTTGGAATTTTTATTTTGGAATCTCTTTCATGAAGTGATCAGTGGATTCTTTCAATGCCCATTTTGCCCTCTGGTTTCAGGATATCAGGATAGTTTTCCTTGATCATTTCTTGAAAGATGCTATCCAAGTTCTCCTTTTGTTTTAGGCTTTCAGGAGGTCCAGTCAATTTCTTCCTAAATTGTCATGCCCAAAATGAAGCATTGGCCGTCTAGATGTGGTTTGACAAAATAAGGGACTAACACATTCTTACTCCTGGAAGTTAAGCATCTCTCTCTCTCTCTCTCTCTCTCTCTCTCTCTCTCTCTCTCTCTTTCTCTCTCTCTTTCTCTCTCTCTTTCTCTCTCTCTTTTTCTTTTTGGAGGGGGGAAGGTAGGGCAATTGGAGTTAAGTGACTTTTCTAAGGTCACATGGCTAGTTTTTGTGTTAAGTGTCTGAGACCAAATTTGAACTCAGGTCCTCCTGACTCCAGGGCTGTGCTCTATTCATTGAGCCATCTAGCCACCCCTTAAGCATTTCTTAATGAAGTCCAAGATCACATTAACATTTTTGGCTGCCAAATTAGGTTGGCTGATAAGTCCAGTAAAGCTGCTAGATTTTTTTCATCCAAATTCCTAACTATGTCTCTCCCATAATGTATTTATGAAGGAAATTTATGGAACCTAAGTGTAAACCTTTACATTTGTTTCTTTAATTTAGATGGCACAGTGGATAGAGTACTGGACCTGGAGTCAGGAAGACCAGAGTTAAATTCTGCCCCCAGATATTTATTAGTTGTATGAAATAGGCAAGTCACTTAACCTCTGACTACCTCGGTTTCTTCAAATATAAAATTAAGGATAATAGAACCTATCTTACAGGGTTGTTGTGAGAACCAAATGAGGTGAAATTTGTAAAGTGCTTAGCCCAGTGCCCGGTACATAGTAAGGGTTCAATAAATGCTTATTTCTTTCTGTCCTTATTAGATTACATTCAGTATTCTAGTTTATCAAGATCTTTTCAAATCCTGACTCTTGTCATCCATTATAGAATTTATTCCTCCCTGCTTTATATTATCTACTCATTTTATAAGAAAGGCATCTATGCCTTTATCGGAATTATTAAAAAAAAATTAAACAGCACTGACCCAAACACAAGTCTCTGAGTCACTCCACTGAAGAATTATTCTTCTTAACTACAAAAGAGGGACCTGAGAATAATGCATGGAAGTTTTAAAGAAGCAGATTTGGTCTTGGTGTCTGGAAAAATTTCCTAACAATTAGAGATATCTAAAAGTTGAATGGATGTAAAAGAGGCAGAAGTTTAATCTTGACAGCTATAGAATATTCCAGAGATCTGCTAAGTACATAAAAAAGATATCTTGTCTATTTTTCAGGTATAGTACACAATTTTAGAAATATTGCAAAATCTTCTTTCAGTGAAGTTTCTACCTTGTCCCTCTTTGCTATTCCAATTGCAAAGATTCTTTGCCTATACCTTTGCCTACTGTAATCATGAGTGTCTGGAGGGGATAAAGAGCTGAACTACTCAAGGGGATTGAGAAAAAGAAATGGAACTTAACTCATTGGGAATTAAGCTTTGAGTTAGTGTTATTTGGGGCCTGTAGCAATAATAGATGGATTTTTCAATTTTTTACTTTCCCTCCCTGTTCTAATGCTTCAGGACAATTTTCTTTAATTATTTCTTGTATTATTGTATCAAGATTCTTTTCTTTATTGTAACTTTCTAATTATTTTTATATTTCCTCTTCTTGATCTATTCTCCAACTCTATTGTTATCATAAGATGTTTCATTTTCTCTTCCATTTTATCATTACTCATATTTTGTTGAATGATTTCTTGATCTCTTATAATTTCACTGGTTTCACTTTGCCCAGTTCTATTTTTCAAGGTGTCATTTTCTTCCTTAAGATTCTGAATTTCCTTTTCTAATTGGTTGACTTTCATTTCATACCCTTCTTGTTTTTCTTGGATTATTCTTATTTTCTTTTTTGGTTTTTCCTCCATCTCAGGCATTTGCTTTTTAAAGTCTTTTTAAAGATCTTCTATGAATTCTTTTTGGGCAAGTGACCATTTGACATTACTCTTTGGGGGTTTCTTTACTTTAATATCCTTCAATATTCTTTCTCCTTTGCCTGTGCATTTTTTTGTGGTAACAGCTTAATTTTTGTAATCACCCTGGGGTGTGGGAAATGGTGCCTCTTGCCCCAGATCTTTAGTTCTCCCTTCTAGCCTGGACCCAAAGCCAAGCCTCTAGCCTCCTGTAAGTGCCCCCAGCCAGGGGCTTTCTGCCCCACTGCCTCTGCACTCACTGGGTTTATGTTGGTTCCTTCTGCAGCTCTTCACAGCACAGCTGGGACTGGTGTTCCTTGTCAGCAGAGGTTCCCTTGATCCTCCTGGGCTCAGATGCCCAACTTCCCTCACTATCCCGGGTGTAAAAGTTTTGATGACTGGAACCAAGGCACCTTCTCAAACCAACTAACCCCAGGACATGCCACTGGTTGTTTAAGAAATTTGCCCCTTGTTGTTAAAATAGAACCTAGCCTGGAGGTGTTTACTCTTCACAGGCACCAAATTCCCAAGTCCTGGGATTTTTTCTTGTGATCTCAAATTGTCCCAGGAAGACCCGGGTTGTGCCCCTATTCCTATTTATCTCCACCTACAATTTGTTCACCCTAAAGTGCTATTTTAACTCTTTTGTGGGGGGAAATCTTGAGAGCTTGGAATTTCCTGACCTACTCTGCCATCTTCCCAGAATCCTCTGTAGCAATAATAGGAAAAAGGGAATTGTCTATTTTAGTTCTCACATTTTGAAGCAATGGTTCTCTAAGTGAGTGATTTTGTAGTAAGCTAACTACCACATCAGAGAGAAAAAAGCAGTTTGTTAAATGAATGTATGTTTACTGAAGTAAAATTTTTATTTCTAGAAATCTCAAGAGATGGTAGGGTAGAGGTGGTAGTGTTCTGGTTCTGTGGGATTTTGTTTTGAGTTGTTTCTGCAGTATCTTTTAGGGCAGTACAGATGTTTATTCTTTCTTATCCATGAAGTAGATGGAGTTGGGGGAGAGTGGAAGCTCCTCAGATAGCTAATGGGGTTTGAACCCCCGAAGCACCACCAGGCTGGATAGGGTAATAGAACAAAAGAATTTCAATAGTTCTCCCACCTTTTTTTTTTTTTTTTGCTTTTTGGAGGGCAATTGAGGTTAAGTGACTCACCCAAGGTGAAATGGCTAGTTTTTGTGTTAAGTGTCTGAGGCCAGATTTGAACTCAGGTTCACTTGACTCCAGGGCCGGTGCTCTATTCACTGCCCCACCTAGCCACCCTGTGTTCTCCCACTTAAAACAAAACAAAACAAAACAATTTATTTATTTATTTACTTTTAGTTTACAACTTTTGGTTCCACAAGCTTTTGAATTCCAAATTTTCTCCCCTTCTCTCTCCCCCTCTTTCCCTGCCATGGAGGCATGCAATCTGATATAGGTTCAACAAATACCTTCACATTAAACATTAGTCAAGTTGTGAAGAAGGATTATATCCAATGGAGTGAACAATGAGAAAGAAGGAACAAAACAAAACAAGAAAGAGAGCAAGTAGTAGCTCTTTGTCTGGATGTGGATAGCCCTTTCCATCATGAGCCTTTAGGAGTGGTCTTATAGCCTTGCATTGTTGAGAGGAGCCCAGTGTATCAAAGTTAGTTGTCACACATATAATATGTCTGTAATTGTGTATAATGTTCTGGTTCTGCTCCCCTCAATATCAGTTTATATAAGTCTCTCCAGGTTATTATGAAGTCTGTCTACTCCTTATTTCTATTTCTTTTCTTTTCTTTTTTCTTTTTTTCTTTTTTTTTTTTTTGCTTTTTGGAGGGGGGGAGGCAGGGCAATTGGGGTTAAGTGACTTGCCCAAGGTCACACAGATAATAAGTGTTAAGTGTCTGAGACCAGATTTGAACTGAGATCCTTCTGACTCCAGGGCCTGTGCTCTATTCACTGTGCCACCTAGCAGCCCCCTACTCCTCATTTCATATAGCACAATAGTATTCCATTACACTCATATACCACAACTTGTCTAACCATTCCCCAATTGATGGGCATCCCTTTGATTTCCAATTCTTTGCCACCACAAAAAGAGCTGCTATACTTTTCATGGTTGCAAAGAATTGGAAACTGAAGGGGTGCCCATCAATTGGGAAATGGCTAAACAAGTTGTGGTATATGAATGTAATGGAATATTATTGTGCTATAAGAAACAAGGAGGAGACGGATTTCATATTTACCTGGAGAGGCTTATACAAACTGATGCTGAGTGAGAAGAGTAGAATCAGAAGAAATTTGTATACAATCACAGACACAACATATGTGTGATGACCAACTATGACAGACTGGACTCTTCTCAGCAATGCAGTGATATAAGTCAATCCCGAAAGACTCATGAAAGAGAGAAATGCGACATCCAGTGATATAACTAGAAAGAACTGAGCTTGAATCCTGATGGAAGCAAACTAAATGATCTTTTTCTTTTCATTGTTTGGTTTTATTTCTTCTTTACCATTTTTCATCCCACCTAGTACAGTACGACTTTGTAATTGGACTAATGTCTAATATGAATGTATTTGCAGATCCTATACTGGACTATATGCTGTCGTGAGGGGTAGGGGGAGGGAAGTAAAGGAAATTTGAAAATCAAGGAACTATGGGATTGAATCTTGTTAACTAAAACTAAACTAATAAATTAATTTAAAAAAGAGCTGCTATAAATATTTTTGTACATATGAGAGTTCTTCCTTTTTATATATAAAAGGTCCCTTCTCAGTTGTGATGCTTCAGTTTTCCAATTTGTAACAATATTAGATCAATGATTGTCTAAATGGGATGACTGGTATTAGATTAGAAAACTTCGCTTTCTTATTTCTGCTCAGAATCTGGAAATCTGTTTCAGAGACTTCAGAATTAGGTAATATATAAACTACTCCATTTGGGCCAATAAGAATGTAGACATGATGCATCCAAACCCCCACTTTTCTCTTTCTCTTCTCTCACTCATTCAAACTGCCTTCAAGCTGGAAGGTTTAGGGGGTTCTCATAGAGAGTGACTACACTTTTATATTCTTATGGTCCTAGTTAACAACCCTGATGGTGGGGAATAGACTATCACTACTTACACTCTAGCTCTTGAGTCCCTACTGGTGTGCTTCCCATTTAACAAATCAGATACAATAAGGTGATTTTTCTTTTCCTTTGAAACTGGGTCTCCTTCTCTTACACAAGCTAGACATGCAATGGACATGCCTGGGCCTGATCCTCTTGATTGTTATGGAAGCTTTAACCTGTTCTATTTTCCAACATGGGCCAATTGATCCCTCCTTAGGAAGCTTGTTTGAACCCTCATCTTCTCTCCTCCCCCAAAGGCTCACCATATTGGTAAAAGACTTAATGAGGTCATGAAACTGACTTTAGCCCTACTGCAACTCAGAACTCCTAAGTTTAAACAATCTACCAGCCTTAGTCTCCCCAGAAGCAGGAAGTATAGGTGTTTGCCACTATGTCTGGCCACCAGTAATTCTTAATTAGAAACATTTACTGAACAGAAGGCAAAATAAGAATACACCAAATAAATCAGGGATATTTTTCCCTCCAATGAATATAATGTCCATGGTGGAGAGTAGACACCAACATAAAACAATATCCTAGAAGCATATATGTCCCCCAGAGGGGGACGTTGCTGGTACAACTCACGACTCAAAACTGTATACTTTGATCACGACAGTTTCCCTCAGGGATAATTGTACCACAAGTCATTGATGGGCAGAACTGATCTTCCAGGCCTTTCTTATTTCCTTCTAGCAGTACTGCTTCTCTGTTGCTTGTAATACTCAGGTTACTTCTCTTCTGGGATGCTAAAGTACTGTTAAGCTCTTTCAGCCAAAACAGATATCCTAGGACTGAGAACTGCAGAGTTTTCTTAGGTCTGGTCCCTTGGCTGGGATCTATAAACTTATAATTTTTTTAAAAAAGCATGGAGAGATCTTTTTTAGTAATGATATAAAGCAAAATACTGGAAAGCAATAGCTTATAAAACATGAGAACAGGAAGTCAGTATCTTTATGAAGATCTCTTTATCTCTTAAAAAAACAAACCTTGACAATTACCAAAGGAAATGGCTTTTTACTTAAGAAGCTTACATTTTTTCCTTGATTTTTTTTTTTTGAGGGCAATTGGGGTTAAGTAACTTGCCCAAGGTCACATGGCTAAGTTTTTGTTTGTGTGTGCATTTAGTGTCTGAGTCCGGATCCGAACTCAGGTCCTTCTGACTCCAGGGCCGACACTCTACTCACTGCGCCACCTAGCCGCCCCCCCTTGACTTTTTTTTAAGGAAGCAATATCAATTTGTTCACAAAGGAAGTATAACATTTTCAATTTACAAAAAAATCTAAATAAATATATCCTTACATACATTACAAAAAGGGCCGTAACTACTAAATGAGACATGAAATGCATTGTGGCAAATACAATTTAGGTGTTCCTAATATAGGGTATTATTATTTTATGTTGCTCTACTACTTATTTCTATCCTGAATAAAGGTTCTAGGTCTCTTAACTCAGTGGTAACATGGAACTGAATGACTCAAACATAAGTTAAACTTAGACATTTACTATAAATTATCTGAGTGGTAGAAAAATAAGACAAAGAAGTGATTAATTAATGGGAATCCACCAAGTTATAAACCTAGGCCCAAATGATATGCTTTGGGCCATGAGTTATACCTATAATAATAATTAAGAACTGACATTTAGAAAGCAAACTTTGTATTTTAACACTTTCAAAGTACCTTACATATATTATTTCATTTGATACAGCATCTCACTAAGATGCATACTACAGGGATTTCTGTTTTACATGTAAGGTAACTGAGGCTAAGAAAAGTTAGGTGACTTGCCTACTATCACATAAATAGAAGTGTCAGAGATGGGATTTGAACCTGTATTTCCTTGATTATAAGTCCATTGCTCAATGCAACATAACACACTGAAATGTTCATATGCCCTTAGTGTCTAATAGAGAGTTCATTTTTGGTTGTTTTCCTAATTTATTCAGCATTTCCTAGAACTGCTGAGTTAGCAATGGGCCATGGAAGCTGTGGCATCTCTTCATCATAACTTTCTTCTTGGGATGCACAACAGGAGGCTGGGACTTCAAAGCATGTCAGGGAACAATCCTTGCTCAGAATAACCAAGTTCTTAACTTTCCACTGACACCTAATCCTCTCACTGTGTCACTGAGAAAATGCACTTGATCCAGGAGGCATCTGCTGAAGAGGCTGACTTCATGCTAAAAGCAGAGGGGAGATCTGAAGAATGCTGCTTCCTGATCTGTGAGACACTGTTTCTATTTACATCAGAAATAAAGGGCAGAGGAAATATAACTCAGGGGAAAGCGTGAGTGGCATACAAGAAGATAGAACAAAATTTCCATCTTTATATCTACAGATTTACATTGTGTTCTTAGGGAACTGGATGTTTTTTTCTTAATTAGGAATAAATTTCATTCTCAGTTCTGGGTGTGGCAATAGAATATTGCTAAGCAGGAGTTAAAAGAGTCATGGCTGCTCCTGTCCTTATGAAAGGCTAATAAGATAGTTATTGTTAATATGCCTCGTTTGTATAGCATCAGTGGAAAAGATAACATTCATAAGAGTAATTTCCCCTTGAAGTGACAAAATGCTTGAAAAAAGTAATGATTATTTTCCTCAAATATATTTCACATATTTCTTCCTCATTAAAAAGTATTTAGGAACCTAATTTAATCTTTTCTTGATGATTAAGACTCACATTATGGAATTAAATACTGACCTATGATACATAAGATTCCCAGAAACTATGTGGAGGTATGTGGAACTGCATTAAATACTCCAGACTATTTTCATCTCTTTACATACGTGAATATACTCATATATAGTTTTTTGTCTCCTCTTGCAGTCAAGATGTCAGCTGTCATTTTTTGCTATTATTAGTATGCCTGTCTCTAGTTACACATTCATTTCTTCCTTCTAAGTAACTGAAAAACTGTTTACTCACATAAAGATGTAGTTCTTGGGTGGTATTGGTAATTGTGAGGTTGGGTCCACTCTTGCATACAGTAAGAAGAAGGCTTTTCAGTCACTAACAGCAGATTTAGATGGTCCTCTAGGAGGTACCAGGGTCTGTGAGCAATAAGACAGTGATCTTTCTCCTCTAGTCTCCAAGAGCAGCTAGTAGGTAGAATTGTACCCAACTATTACCCCTCAGATTATCTCTAGCATAGGGGGATGAGTCTGAGTTCTTAAGAAAAAAGCCACTTCCCTTATGGCTCTTAAGGGGAGGGTAGCCCTTAACTTACATTCACCAGTTTAGCCCTTTCTCACCCAAATAGTAATTACACAAAAGCTTAATTTACTTACTCATTGATAGTAAATATTGAATAAAGCCATTTATTTGAAGCAAAATAGAAAATTACAATCAGAGAAGTTTTACAAGTTAGAATCTACTAAAGTATATAAATAAAACGAGATCGTAAGGTGGAGGCAAAATAGGATCTCAGCTCAAACCAAGAAAGAGCAATCTCAGCTTGGGGAGATCCACTCTAAGCAGTCTTTAGAGTAACAAGTTCTAAAGGTTAAGGGGAATGACAGGATTCACTTCTCATACATGTGTGAAGCTCGAGGTCTCCAGTCTGCTATTCAGAAATTCAAACCTCTATATAAATGTAATTCTGTAAGAAATTATGAAAGTGATGAATACAGAGAAGCATAGAAAGATGTAACAATGGACACGAAATGAAATAAGCAAAACCAGGAAAATAGTGCACACAATGAAAGAACAAGCACAAAAAATGTAACATGTCTTCTAAAATTACAAATCCCTCTCCTCCTTCTCTTCTTTCCTTCCTTCCCTCACAGCAAGAAGCACAGCCTATCCTTCCCCTACTTCACCTGGAAAGGACTGAGTGTCATACAGACATATTGTATTTATGTGAACCTTGATTATTTTTTACCTGGTAGGGAAACTCCTTGGTTGGCTCCCTGGATTAGGGAGCTAATTAGGATTTAAGTGCCTAGCAGCAGCATGCTGCTTACCTAGACTTGTGGTGGTTGTTGTTGTGGTACTAAGGATTATTTCATGTGTGAAATGCAATATTTTATACACACACACACACACTTTTTTTTTGAAAACCAAGAATAACATAATTGCTAGAATGTCAAGTCTAAATTATCCAAATAATAGCCTCAATCCTCAACTTCTCTTGACCTATAAAAGCATAGTCTCCAAGTGCTGTCAAACTCAATTAATTAACAAGGATTTGTTATTTACTTACCATGTGCTAACCATTATTCTAAGATCTAAGGATACAAAAAAAAAAAGAAAAAAATAGTTCCCGCCTTCAGTGAGCTTGCAATCTAAGGAGGGAGGGCAGATAATGTATATAAATAAGTATATATAAATACAGAATAGATGTAAAGTAATAAAAGGCAATAATAATTGGAGTAGAACCCTGACTCCTAGCCCAATAGTCTATCTATTACACTATATTGCTAGGTTAAGAGCTTTCAATGCCAAGCTAAAGATTTTTATTTGATCCTACTGGTAATAAGAATCTACATCTGTGTTTGTAGGGTTGGAAGTGAAGGTTACATGGTCCGAACTATGCTTCAGGAAAATCAGTCTGGCAACATTGTGGAGGATGAATTGGAGTGAGAAGAGAGATTTTGAGAGAAAGAAAAGGCGTTCTGTTTTGGACATGTTGAGTTTTGAGATACCTATGGGCTGTTGGTAATGAGTAACTGGAGCTCAGGGCTAGAAAAATGGATATGGAAATCCACCTACATAAAATTATTTTTTAAAAAGCAATTGGGGTTAAGTAACTTGCTCAAGGTTACACGGCTAGTTATATATTTATGTGTGGGTGCTAATTTTCTGAGGCCGAAACTGATCCCGGGTCCTCCCAACTCCGGCTGGCGCTCTTACTCACTGAGCCACCTGCCCGCCCCCTCCCGCATTACTTATTTTTAAGGTCCTGCTTCACTTCATTAAGGAATTCTAGTAGGCCTTGTTGTCAAACTTTGCTTGTTTAAAACTTTGCTTGTAGATGTTGTAGATATACTTTGTTTATTGTTAGTATCTTCTGTTTATCTACATTATCCTGAATTGAGACTTTGGGTCAGGACTAGGATGTTTGTGAATGGGGTGGGGTGGGGGGGAGGGATCTTGGTCCCATTAGGATCTTTATTTTTTAAAATAAATTTTTATTGATATTTTTTGTTTTTGTATTATAAAATTTTATCCCAGTATTCCTTCCCCTACGATATCCCAATATTAAACAGATAATATTTTTCTTTTTACATATTTTTATTTTCTCCCAATTATATGTTAAAACAAATTTTAAAGCTTCGAGTTCAAAATTCTATCCCTCCCTTCTTACCCTCTCTAAGACATTAAGCAATCAGATATAGGTTATACAAGTAAATTATGTAAAACATTACCATATTAGTAATTTTGTATAAGACTCAAATGGAAGAAAAAGAAAGAAGGTGAAAACATTGTGTTTCAGTCTGTATTCAAACAATGTCAGTTCTTCCTCTGGAGGCATATGATATAGTTCATCATAAGCCCTTTGGAATTAGCTTGGATCATTGTATTGCTGAGAATGGCTAAGTCATTCACAGTTCTTCATCAAACAATATTGATGTTACTGTGTAAAACATTCTGCTGGTTCTGTTCACTTCACTATATATATGAATTTGTGTAAGTCTTTCCAGGTTTTTCTGAAATTATCCTGCTTGTCGTTTCTTTTTTTTTTTTAATGACAAATGTTGGAAGGGTTTAGGAGTGTTTATTTATTTACTTTTATTTATTTATTTATTTTTTGCTTTTTGGAGAGGGAAGGGCAGGGCAATTGGGATTAAGTGATTTGCCCAAGGTCACATGGCTAGTATGTGTAGTGTCTGTGGCTGGATTTGAATTCAGGTCCTCCTGACTCTAGGGCCAGTGCTCTATTCACTGTGTCACCTAGCTTTGTCATTTCTTATAGCACAATAATATTCCATTACAACCGTATACCATAGCTTTTTTTATCCATTCCCCCATAGATGGAATCCCTTCAATTTCCAATTTTTAGCTGCCACAAAAAGAGCTTCTGTAAATATTTTTATACAAATAAAGTCATTTTCCCTCTTTTTAGATGTCTTTGGGATATAGACCTAGAAGTAATATTGCTATGTCAAAGGATACGAATAGTTTTATAGTCCTTTGGTCATAGTTCCAAATAGCTCTCCAAAATGGTTGGATCAGTTCACACCACCACCAAAAGTGTATTAGTGTCCCAGTTTTCG
The DNA here is from genome assembly GCA_011680675.1 of Gymnobelideus leadbeateri. Lineage (NCBI taxonomy): Eukaryota > Metazoa > Chordata > Mammalia > Diprotodontia > Petauridae > Gymnobelideus > Gymnobelideus leadbeateri. The sequence continues at coordinate 130,622 of WOXC01010361.1, read as the reverse complement.
AACATCCCTTCAACATTCAACATTTTCCTTTTTTGTCATATTAGACAATCTGTTAGGTGTGAGGTAGTACCCCAGAGCTGTTTTAATTTTCATTTCTCTAATCAATAGTGATTTAGAGCACTTTTATATGACTATAAATAGCTTTGATTTCTTTGTCTGAAAACTGCCTTTCATATTCTTTGACCATTTATCAATAAGGGAATGATTTGTGTTTTTATAAATTTGACTCAGTTCTCCATATATTTGAGAAATGAGGCCTTTATCAAGAGATACTTGTTGCAAAAAAAAAAAAAAAAAAAAAAAAAAAACATTCCTTCCAGCTTTCTTTACTATTTTGGTTGCATCAGTTTTGTTTGTGCAAAAAAAAAAACAAAACAAAACACATTAATTTTATATAATCGAAATTACCTATTTTACATTTTATAATGCTCTCTATACTTTGGTCCTAAATCCTTCACTTATTCATAAATCTGACAGAGTATTCCATGTTCTCCTAATTTGCTTATGATATCACCCTTTATGTGCATTTCATGTACCCATTTTGACTTTATCTTGCTATACAGTGTGAGATGTTGGTCTATACCTAACCATATTGTTTTCCAGTTTTCCTAGCAGTTCTTGTCAAATAATGAGTTTTTGTAATAAAAGTTTGGATCTTTGGAATGATCATATACTATATTATTATGGTCATTTACTATGATATAATTTGTAACTGATCCGTTCCACTGATCCACCACTCTATTTCTTAGCCAGCACCAGATTGTTTTGATCATTATCTTTATTAATACAGTTTGAGATCTGGTACAGCTAGACCACCTTCTTTCATATTATTTTCCCCTATTGATTCCCTTAATGTCCTTGACCCTTTGTTCTTCCAGATTAATTTTGTTATTATTTTTTCCTAGATTTATACAATAATGTTTTGATAGTTCAAGTGGCATGCTCTGAATAGATTAATTTAAGCAAAATTGTCATTTTTATTATATTAGCTCAGCCTACTGTAGCAGCAAACACCCTAGCATACCCAGGATGGCTGCTTCCATAGGTTCTTTGATCTGCTTTTCTAAAGGAAAGCAACTCAAAAGGGGTTAACAATCTTACTTTAATCAAACATATGTATCATTCACTAAGTTCATGGGAAAAAGTCAGCACCCTGAATTTCAGAAAATAGAAACAGAAATTACAAGCAAAAAAAATACAGACAGAGAAAATAACACAGTACAATAGACTAACAGACAGAGCTTCTGTCTGTCTGACATTACATGCATACATAGAGAGAGAAGCACCAACATCTGGGTTTTCAAAACCCAGGGGCTTAGTGGCTACCTAGAATCTCATCTGGCCAAATCATACAACTCTTCCTATAAGTGAGCCCCCAAAGCAAAACCTCACCTCAAGTGTCCTGGGTCAGAGGACATCACAACCTTCATGACACACTGTCTAATCACAAAGTAACAAAAGGTGTGGGCCTTCCTGAAAAAAAAAAGCCTCCCTAAGCAAACTTCTCTTATTGAACTCCAAGGAAGGCCCATTAAGGGGCAGGGAAGATTTTCAAATTCCTTAGGCCTATTAAGGGGCAGGGAAGATCTTCAAATTTACTTACCATTATACCTACCCATGAGCAATTCATATTTTATTTTATTTTATTTTTTTTGGAGGACAATTAGGGTTAAGTAACTTGCCCAAGGTCACAGGCTAGTTTTTGTGTTAAATGTCTGAGGCTGGATTTGAACTCAGGTCCTTCTAACTCCAGGGCCAGTGCTGTATTCACTGTGCCACCTAGCCACCCCAGCAATTGATATTCTATCAGTTGTTAAGATCTGACTTTATTTGTATGGAAAGTATTCATATAGGTCTTGTATTTGTCTTGGCAGGTAGACTCCCAAGTAAATAAATATTTTTAAGAGAAACATAAAGGAGAGAAAAAAAGTCAATAAAGGGCAGTTGTGAGTATCCCTGCCATGGCGCGACCTCCCGAGCCACATGCTGCCCCTTGTCCCACCACCGCTGCAGCTATGCCCTGAAAAATCGAGGAAATAAAAGACTTCTTGCTCACAGCCAGGAGAAAAGATGCCAAATTTGTCAAGGTTAAGAAAAACAAGGACAATGTGAAGTTTAAGGTTTGTTGCAGCAGGTACCTGTACACATTGGTTATCACAGACAAAGAGAAGGCAGAGAATCTTAAACAGTCCCTGCCTCCTGGTTTGGCTGTGAAGGAGCTGAAGTGAAGGAATCATTCATTGTTAGACCTATATTAAAGTGTAGGAGAAAAAAAAGTCAATAAAATCTATCAATACATCATAAAGACTGAAAATATATGCAGTGTTTCAAACCTATGGACCTCCAACCTCTGCAAAAGAGTTGAGTGGGACTGTCTTTTCGTATGTTTTCTTTGGAAACATGCTCAATTATTTCGTTGCTGTTGTTTCCTTTTATATTGTTTTAGTCATTGTGTATGTTGTTTTCCTGGCTCTGCTTATTTCACTTTGTATCAGTTTGTGTAAGTTTTTCCATGCTTCTTTGTATTAATCATTTTCATAATTTCTTATATTACAGATTACATTCATGCAGAATTGTGAACTTTTGAATGCTAGACTAGAACCTTTAGAACCTTGGACAAACATGGGAATTACAATTCACATTATAGGGAACACTAGCCCCATCAAATCCCTTAGTCTCCAGGGCTCGAGATACAGCTAGAGGTGGACCTTCCAGGGTAAATATTTTTTCTCTTTCCTGGTTTGAGCCAAGATGATATTTTGCTTCCAGCTATGGATCTTATTTACTCATATGTTATTTGGGTCATTCTATATAGTAGAGTAATATTGCATTACATTTATGGACTAAAATTTGTTTAATCATTCCCTATTTAATGGGCATCTACTTTATTTCATGTTTTTGCTACAACAAAACGTGCTGCTATAAATATTTAGGTGTATGTGGGGACTTTCTCTTTTTCAATGACCTTGTTGGTGGTATATTTTAGGTAGTGGAACCTGAATCAAAAAAGGTGAACATTATGGTTACTCTCTTTACATAATTTCAAAGTGCTATACAAAGAACTGTTTCATAGCTACATCAACAATACAGTAATATGCCTATGTTCCTACAATACCTCTCATATTGACTATTCCAAATTTGTGTTACCTTTGCAATTTGGAAATATGAGGTGAAATTTGGGGGTTATTTTGATTTGTCTTATTATTAGTGATTTGAAACATATATATGTATATACATAAACACATATGCAAGCACACTAGTTCTTTATATATCTTGGATATCAAACCCTTATCTGACAGACTTAAAACAATTTTTTTTGCACTTGGCCACTTCTCTTCTTAACCTAAAGGCATTAATTTTCTATCTGTAGAAGTTTTTCAATAGGGGTGGAGCCAAGATGGTGGAGTAGAAACAGCACTTCCAAAGTGCTTTCCCCCACACCACTTCCAAACCATGTAAAAGGTGGACTCTGAACAACTTCTGGAGCTCCAGCACCCAAAGAATGACACAGAGAAGCTAACCTCCCACTGAGGACAGCCTGGGAGACCGGCAGGGAATGGCCAGTGCAGCGCTCTGGGAGCCAACAGCAACAGCTCAGGACTCTGGGAGTGGAGCCCAGGCCCACCTGAGTTGTAGTTTTAGCCCCAGAGTGGCCTGGCCAGCAGCTGGTCAGAGGGACCCCAGAACACCAGCAGCTATGGCGATTCCAGAATTATCAACACAGATATGCCTAGGACAAAGTGAGAGGTTAGTGCCCTATGGACATTAGGACCAGTATTTGGGGAATGCGTTGGCTTCTTCCCCTGCAGACAAGAAGTGGCTAAGGAGATGTGGGACAGATGCCATCTTTCGCCTTCAGTTGCAGGTTCAGCTTCTGGCCTGCCAACTGTAGGGAGATCCAGCGATCAGTCTTGGGGGGTAATCGCTCTTGCTTTAACCTCCCTGGATCTGGATTGTGGTCTGGGGTGGAGGTTGTGGGGTGGGTATCCAGCTTGCCAGAAACGGAAGTTGTGAAGACCCCACACGTTCAGGACAAAAGTTCCCCTGTCTGTTGGCAGAGTCTTACTGTGTCAACAAGCCCCAAAGTCAAGTAATTAAGTGGCAACATGCCAAGGCAAAGGAAACAAAATAAACAGAAAAATGCAACCTTAGACTCCTATTTTGGGGGCAAAGAGGATGGAAGCATGAAACAAGAAGAGGACTGTGAGGTCAGAAATCCTGCTCCAAAAGCCCCAAAGGAAAATATGTGGGTTACAGGCCATAGAGGACCTTAAGAAGGACTTTAAAAATCAAATAAGAGAAGTGGAGGAAAAATTGGAAAGGGAAATGAGAAGGATGCAGGAAAAGTATGAAATGGGGATCAACAGCCTGACTGAGGAAAACAACACCTTAAAAATAGACTAACTCAAATGGCAAAGGAGGCCCAAAAGGGCAGTTAGGAGAAGAATGCCTTAAGAAGCCAAATTTGCCAGATGGAAAAAGAATCTCAAAAGTTCACTGAGGAGATTCACTCCTTCAGAGTTAGCCTGGAGCAAATGGAAGCTAATGACTTTATGAGAAATCAAGATGCTGTTAAGCAGATCCAAACAAATGAAAGAATAGAAGGCAATGTGAAATATCTCATGGGAAAAACCACTGACCTGGAAAATAGATCCAGGGGGGATAATTTAAAAATTATTGGACTACCTGAAAGCCATGATCAAAGAAAGAACCTAGAAATCACCCTTCAAGAAATTCTCAAGGAAAATTGCCCTGATGTTTTAGATCCAGAGCGCAAAATAGAGATTGAAAGAATCTACCGATCACCTCCTGAAAAAGATCCCAAAAAGAAAACTCCCAGGAATATTATAGCCAGGTTCCAGCATCCCCAGATCAAGGAGAAAATACTACAAGCAGCCAGGAAGAAACAATTTCAATGTTGTGGAAACACAATCAGAATAGCCCAGGACCTGGCAGCTTGTTCACTGAGGGATTGAAAAGCATGGAATATGATATTCCAGAGGGCAAAAGAGCTGGGATTGAAGCCAAGGGTCACCTACCCAGCAAAACTGAGTATCTTGTTTCAGGGGAAAATATGGTCATTCAGTGGAATAGAGGACTTTCAAGCATTCTTGATGAAAAAAATAGAGTTGAATAGAAAATTTGACATTCAGACGCAAGAAGCAAGAGATGCTTGAGAAGGTAATCAAGGAAAAGAAATCAAAAGGAACTTATCAAAGTTGGACTATTTACATTCCTACATGGAAAAACAATAACTGTGTTTGATGAAACCTTTCTCATTATGAAAATAATTGAAGAAGGGTATGTGGCATATGTTCACAGGTATACATGGATAGAGGGCACAGGTTGAATTTGATGGGAAGGGATGATTCTTTTTTTTTTTTTTGGAGGGCAGTTGGGGTTGGGTGACTTGCCCGGGGTCATGCGGCTGGGTTTTTGTTTGTGTGTTGGGTGTCTGGGGCTGGATCCGAGCTTGGGTCCTTCTGGCTCCGGGGCCGGCGCTCTGCTCGATGCGCCACCTAGCCGCCCCAAGGAAGGGATGATTCTTAAGGGGTGAAGTCAAGAGGTGAGAGAGGAAAGTGGCAAGAGGAGATGGAGAGAGACAGGGTAGGGTAAACTATCTCAAGTAGAAAGAACAGGGGAAGAACAGGAAGGCAAAAAGGCAAAAGCATATTCTCATTGAAGTTGGCTCAAGGAGAGAATCACATACATACTAAATGGAATATCTTACCATCACTCACTCTCCTGAATAGGGGAAACGGGGATGAGAGGGGGGATGATGGAGGGGAGGGCATTCTGGGGGGAGGGGAGGTTGGAAGTACCCACTATCAAAGAGGGACAGGATCAAAGTAGGGAATGGACCAGGTGGGAGGTGAGATGGGTGGGAAGGAAATATAAGTAGTCTTTTACAATATATCTACTATGGTAATGTTTTGCATAGCTATACATGTACAACACATACTGAATTGCTTATCTTCTCAGAGGGAGTGGGTGACAAGGGAGGAAGGGAATGGATCTGAAAATCAAAGTTTTAAAATTAAATGTTTCATAAGATGTCCAGGCAGTGGGGCTCAGAGATTCACCTTGCCCTAATGGCAAAGTCGAAGGGAGTATGGGAGAAGATATGGGAGAGAGCAGGTTGGATGAGGGGATATCTAGTGGTACTGCTATTCTGGGGTGGTGGGTAGGGCAAAATGGGGGAAAAATGAAACTCATAATCTGGTGGAAATGAACGATGTAAACCAGAAGTTAATAAAGCATGTTTAATTAAAAATAGTATCTTGATTTCTCATAAAGTCGCTAACTTCTATTTTTTTTTCTTTTTGCTGAGGCAATTGCTGTTAAGTGACTTGCCAATGGTCACATGGCTAGTTTTTGTGTTAAGTGTCTGAGGCTGGATTTGAACTCAGGTCCTCCTGACTCTAGGGCTGGTGCTCTATTCACTGCTCCACCTCATCACCCCCAGTCTATTTTTTAAAGTGTTATTTTCTTCAGTCAGTTTGTTGACTCTTATTTTATAATTTCTTTGCATCATTCTCATTTCTCTCCCCAATTTTTCCTCCACTTCTCTTATTTGGTTTTTAAAATCCTTCTTAAGCTCCTCTGTGGCCTGTAAGCAGCTCATATTTTCCTTGTAAGCTTTTAGTCCAGGAGTTCTGACTTTGCTGTCTTTGTCCTGTTCTATGCTTTGATCCTTTTTGTCCTCAAAATAGGAGTCTAATGTGAATTGTTCTGCTTGCTTTGCTTGCTCATGTTGCCACTCAATTTCTTGACTTTTCAACTTTTTGCCACAGTAGAACTCTGCTTCCAGAAAGGGGAGCTTCGTCCCAATAGCTTGGATTTTCTCAGCTGCTGAAGGTATTAGTTGGGTGCACTCTCTGAAGCTTCCACATGCTCTGGCAAGCTGCTCACATACCCCAGATCCAAGCAGGTCAAAGTAAGAGTGATTACCTCTGAGACTGGTTGCTTGGTCCCCTGACAATCTGCAGGCCAGGAGCTCTGAAGTAGTCATGTGGCAGTGGCTGCACGGGCCACAGTGCCTCAGCGGCTTCTCCCTCCAGGGGGTAAAGGCCAGACCTCTCTCCTGAACTCCCTATTCCCAGAGTCCACACTGCACTAAATTCTCACTTTGTCCTTAATATCTATGGGTTGATAATTCTGGAAAGTGCCACAGCTGCTGGTGATCTGAAGTCCCTCCAGCTGGTGGCTGTTTGTGGCCACCCTGAGGCTAAAACCTCTGGCTCACAAGGGGCTGGGCTGGGCTCCCAGAGCACTGTGCTGGCCCCTTCCTGTCGGCCTGCTGGACTGTCTTCAGTGGGAAGTAAGCTTCTCTCTGTCATTTTGTGGGTTCTGTAGCTCCAAAGTTTTTAGAGTCATTTTTTACATGAATTGCAGGAGGTGGGAGCGGGAGCTACACAGAAGTCCTATTTCTACCTTGTTAGCCTTTTCAAAGTTTTTAATAGTTTTTAATTTATCATTTTATAATCTTTTTAGTTTTCAGTTTGCTTCCCCTCTAATTTTCATTATCACCTCTCTTATATGATTTTCTTTATTTGTTGATATTCTTTTTTAATGCTTATTCAAAATGCTTTTCTTTTCTTATTTTGCTAATATGTTTCTTTAGGGATTATTTTTCCTCTGAAGGCTACTTTAGGCATATCCCAGGAGTTTTGATATGCTCATCATTATCATTCTCTTTCATATAATTATTAATTGTTTCTATGATTTGTTCTTTGAAGCACTCATCATTTAGCATTTAATTGTTAAGTCTCCATTTGGGTCTGTGTCTCTTGTTTATTCCCCCTAGAATTATTTATTTTTTAATTGTATTGTATTACATTTTTATTCTATTGTTTTTAAAATTGTATTATTATAAAATACCTTTTATATTGCATTATCATCTGGAAATGATGTGCCAGTTGATAGAATGCTGGGCCTAGAATCAGGAAGATCTGAGTTCAAATACTGCCTCAGACACTTATTGTGGGGTTTTATTTTCTTATGAATTATTTCATTCATTTACATTTAAAATTATGAGTTTATATTTTTCTCCATTTGTTTCTCACAAGATTTGTTTTTCTGAGTTAGGATTTTTTTTATTGTTTCTGTTCTTTACTACCTTGCATTCAAGTACCACTTCATCTGTGTAATCATCACTGTGTAATTCAAAGATTTTAGGTGTAGTTCAGGCATATTCCATTGGGCTCAAGCTAATTGCTACATTTTACATATTATAACTTCAAATTTGAATACATGAGAGCACTTCAGGTGATTCATTATTTATCAGGACTTAGCTGTATAAAACTTTGGGGTTTGTTTTAATTTAGGGCATTGTCTGATAGTTGCCTTTCAGCATGAGCTTTGCAGCATCCCTGTCCTGGTCCTGGGTTAGACAGATACCCTAACTGACTTAAGATGTCCCTTATTCACCTCTAGTCTGTGTGCTAGAGTGCTTCCCATGTGCTGTGTTCACTGACTAAACTTTTCTGACTGAAATCTTCCTTTATGCCTACAGGCTTCTGGCTGTCTGTTGTGAAGACCTGAACTAGAAAAATGTATTTATTACATTGGATTTCTATACTTTTTTTTCATCTTTGTTACAGTAGTTGTCTGAAAACTGGGCTGCTCCACTTTCAATCACTCCATTATCTTAGAATTCTAGTGCTCGCATTCCCACTCATATCTGAATGAACAATCTATAGACCTTGACCAATGACATAGTGTGTCCTAAAAGTTTAAAACTTAAAGTTTAATGGCTTAAGGTTTTTGGACCATCACACACACGCATGCGTGCACGCATGTGCGTGCACACACACACACACACACACAGTTAGACCCAACTAGATGTATGCTAGAGACAAAATGATTGTAAAAATTTTCAGTGTAAACATTTACATTTCACAAATTGGCAAGTGCTACAAATCAGAATTTGACTTATTGGGTTTTTTTGATTGTCTAGACTTAAGAATGTGATGGATAAAATGTTAAAAATTCAGGTTAAGCCTATAAATGTGTCTGGAGTTCTTGGAAAACTGTTGTTTTTTAACATTTACCAGAACTCCCCTGTCCCAAATCTTCTGAGTGATTATGGTTCTCTTCCAAGAGATTCTATCTTATCTTTGGGTTTAATGCAGGCAGCATAATGTCATCCACAAAAAGGAGCATCTCAATGATTTAATAAGATTCCAAAAAAAAAATTAAGACTATACCACTAGGTCAAATTTTATATGATAAAGCATAAGAGTGGGGCAGCTAGGTGGCACAGTGAGTAAGAGCATCGACCTCGGAGTTGGGATGACCCGACATCGACACCGGCCTCAGAAAATGAGCACCCACACATAAAATAATGACTAGCCGTGTAACCTTGAGCAAGTTACTTAACCCAATTGCTTTAAAAAAAAAGCATAAGAGGGATGAGTGTAAAGACATGCATTGCTTCAGGAAACTTAACTTCATAAGCACATGGCGGAAACATGGTTAGACAGTAAGCTGGCTGAAAAAAAGATCTAAGAGTTGACATGAATGAGTCAAGTGTGATATAGCAGACCAAAATGAGGTCTTCTATTTCATGGAAAGGCATTTGAATGGTGACAGTCTTTAATTCTATAGATGATGATCATTTAAACGGACTAAGCATTTTAACCTGAAGGAAAAAAGATTCAGGAGGGACATTAGCTTTTTTTTGAGTACAGTTAGTTCTGCTATAACTTGCCATAGGTTAGCCCAGAAAGCAATGTAATATGCAAAAATCATACAATAAAAACCACAGGACTTATGAGGGAAATGGGGCTGAGATACAATGCTCAAAATTTTATCAATGACATATTTTTTTTAAAAGAACTTAATTAAAACAGCAGTACATTTTTGTGCATGTTAAATGATTAAGCAATACATAAATACTGCAATAAATAGTGACCCTGACCTTGGCCTCCAAGTTTTGCTTGGTCTGGTCAAAGTATTAGAAAGTTGGGCAGGCATCAATTTCAGCCTCAGACAAGAGCCCATGATAGATAAGTCTAGGGTGTGGGTGTGGGTGGTATGGACCAGCCCTTCTCTGCTCACAGCTTCCACCATAAGAGAAGAGATATGATAAATATGGCACCTTGGAAATAGACCTAGGAAAAGACCTAAAGTTTGCTTGTGAAGGTGAATGTCTGAAGGGCTATAACTTGTGGGTTATTATGAGGTGGTAGTTTTCTACATTCTCAATGTGTTCCTGGGGAAAAATCCTACAGAAGCAAACTCAAAATTCGAGTTATGCTCAAAATATTACCTAATAGATCAACCTCAGAACAAATTCCTATTTTCAAAACACATATTATAGCAGAACTGATTCTCTAAAAGACTATATCATGTGGAAGAAGGATTGGACTTGTTCCCTTTATTACAGAGTAAACCTGAGAAGCAATACATGGATGTTACAAAAAAGCAAATTTAGTATTTTTTAAAATTTTTATTTATTTCAATTTATGGAATAAAACAAGCATTTCCATAACATAGTATAAAAAAACGATAATTGTACATAAAACTGCACATCTATTAGGTACAATATGCTATTCTTTTCAAATATGTAATAAAATTATCTTTTTTTTCAAGTGCTTTATTAACTTCTGTTTTACTTCATTTCCACCAATTTCTGTGTTACAAATTTTCTCCCTGTTTTTCCCCTACCCACCTCCCCAAAATAGCAGTTCCCCAGGATATCCCCTCCTCTTATTTCCCAATTACATGTAAAATAGTACTAATATGTACATTTAAACATTTGGTTTTAAAACTTTGAGTTCCAAATTCCCAAATTCCCTTCCTCCCTTGTCTCCCACCCTTACTGGGAAGATAAGCAATTCAATATAGGTTGTAAATGTGTAGCTAATGCAAAATTACATATCCCTCCCTCCTATCCTACCTCCCACTTATTCTATTCTCTACTTTGGTCCTGCCCCTTTTCAAAAATGTGTGCTTCCTACTTCCCTCCCACCCAGACTTCCCTCACTTCCATAATCCCCCCTCTCATCCTCTACCCCCCTACTCTCCTGGAGGGTGAGATACCCTATTTTGTGTGTATGTCATTCCCTCCCTGAGCCAAATGCAATGATTATAAGGTTGACCCATTTCCTTATGCCTTCCTGTTCTTGCCCTCCATTGTACCCATTTTCCCTTGCCTCTTCTATATGAGATAGTTTGCCCAATTCTGTCTCTCCCCATCTGCTCTCATTATATTCCTCTCTCACCTCTTGATTTCACCTTTTAAGTATCATTCCTTCCTGTTAAATTGGTCTTGTGCCCTCTATCTATGTATACTTGTAAACATATATATATATATATATATATATACACATACATACATACACATACATACATACATATACATATATATATTCCCTTCAACTATTTTCACACTGAGAAAAGTTTCATCAGTTACAATTATCATGTGTCCATGTAGGAATGTAAATAGTTCAACTTTGATAAGGTCATAGTGATTTCTTTTCCCTGTTTACGTTCTCATGCTTCTCTTGAGAATGTCAAATTTTCTACTCAAGTCTGGTTTGTTCTTCAAGAAGCTTGAAAGTCCTCTAATCCACTGAATGACAATATTTTCCCCTGAAACATGCTACTCAGTTTTACTGGGTAGGTGATTCTTGGTTTTAATCCCAGCTCTTTTGACCTCTGGAATATCATATTCCATGCCCTTCGATCCCTCAGAGTAGAAGTCGCTAGATCCTGTTATCTTGATTGTGTTTCCACAATATTCAAATTATTTCTTCCTGGCTGCTTGTAATATTCTCTCCTTGATCTGGGAATTCTGGAATCTGGCTACAATATTCCTAGGAGTTTTCTTTTGGGGATCTTTTTCAGGAGGTGATTGTTGGATTCTTTCAACCTCTCTTTCCCCCTCTGGTTCTAAAACATCAGGGCTGTTTTCCTTGAGAATTTCTTGGAAGATGATTTCTAGGTTCTTTCTTTGATCATGGATTTCAGGTAGTCCAATAATTTTTAAATTATCTCTCCTGGATCTATTTTCCAGGTCAGTGGTTTTTCCCATGAGATATTTCATATTGCCTTCTATTCTTTCATTTATTTGGATCTGTTTAACAGCATTTTGATTTCTCACAAAGGCACTAGCTTCCCTTTGGTCAATTCTAAATCTGAAGGAAAGATGGTCCTCAGTGAGCCTTTGAGATACTTTTTCCATCTGGCAAATTTGGCTTTTCAAGGCATTCTTCTCCTCATTGCCTTTTTGAGCCTCTTTTGCCATTTGAGTTAGTCTATTTTTTAGGGCTTTATTTTCCTCAGTCAGGCTATTGACTCTCATTTCATACTTTTCTTGCGTCTTTCTCATTTCTCTTCCCAATTTTTGCTCCACTTCTCTTATCTGCTTCTGAAGGTCTTCTATGGACTGTAAGAAGCTCGTATTTTCATTTGAAGCTTTTAGTGCAGGAGTTCTGACTTCACTGTCTTTCTCCTGTTCCATGCTTCGATCCTCTTTGCCTCCAAAATAGGAGTCTAATGTTCAATTTTTCTGTTTATTTTGTTTCCTTTGCCTAGGCATGTTGCCGCTCAATTACCTTGACTTTTGGGCTTGTTGCCACAGTAGGACTCTGCCACCAGACAAGGGAGCTTCCATCCCAAATGGTTTTTTCAGCTGCTCAGTATTAGTTGAGTGCCCTCTCTGAAGCCTCCACATGCTCTGGCAAGCTGATCACATATCCCAGGACCTCCACCCCAGACTGTAATCCAGATCCAAGAAGATTAAAGCAAGAGCAATTACCCCATAGACTGGTCACCAGGTTCCCCTGCAGTTCACAGGCCAGGAGCTGAAGCTGCAACGTGATGCAGGCTGCAAAATGGCTCTTCAGTGGCTTCTCACCCTGGGGGAAAAAGCTAACACTCTCCCCACTAGTCCCAAAGTCCACACTGCACTGACCTCTCCCTTTGTCCTTGGCATCTATGTGTTGATAATTCTGGAATCGCCACAGCTGCTGGTGATCTGAACTCCCTTCAGCCAGCTGCTGGTCAGGCCTGCCCTTGGGGCTAAAACCTCTGGCTCACACTGGCCTGGGGTGGGCTCCCAGAGTGCTGTGCTGGCCACTCCTTGCTGGGCTGCTGGGCTGTCCTCAGCAGGAGGTTAGCTTCTCTGTGTCATTTTGTGGGTTCTGTAGCTCCAAAGTTTGTTCAGAGTCCTCTTTTACAAGGATTTGTGAAAGTGGGAGCTGGAGCCACTTGGAAGTCCTGTTTCTACTTCACTATCTTGACTCCCCCTCCCCCCTGTAATAAAATTATCTTGTAAATTTCTTTTTCTATTTTTTCTCTCCCCCCTTTCCCCAAGAGATGGATGCCATTAGACAAAAATGTGTGTGTGTGTGTGTGTGTGTGTGTGTGTGTGTGTGTGTAAAATCATTCTATGTGTACTTATATTTATCTGTTCTATTTCTAGATACAAATATTGTCTTCCTTCATAGGAAGTTTGTAATTAATTTGGGTATTTATAATAGTCAAAATGACTTATTCATTCAAAGTTGTTCTTAAATAAATATTGTTATTACTGTATACAGCATTCTCTTAGTTCTGCTTATTTCACTCTTCGTTATTTGTGCAAGTTTCTTCAGGTTTTTCTAAGATCATCAAGCTTATCACTTCTTATAGCACAGTAGTATTCCATCAGAATCATATGCCATAATTTAAATTTAGTTTTAATGTCAGGAAAAGCTTCCAAAAATTAAAGTTATCTAAAATGGAATTTAAAAGTGGAATGAGAAATATTGTTTTTCCCCTTCATTAGGAGTCTTCAGACAGAGACTATTTGACCACTTTTGGGAATGTTGTAATGAAATTCTTTTGCTGAGGTCCCTCGCACCTCTGAAATTCTGTGTATTTCTATGACTTTGATAATTAGTCCTTGCTAATGTATGATTAAGGGAGGACAAGAGGAGTTATGCCAGAAAACTGAGGTTCTTTTAAATAATGATCTTCTATCTTTGACCCTGCAATACCACTTCTAGGGCTGTATCCCAAAGAGATTATAAAAGACCCCATGTGTACAAAAATATTTATAGTAGATCTTTTTGTGGTGGCCAAGAATTGGAAATTGAGGGTATACCCATCAATTGGGGAATGGCTGAACAAGGTGTGGTATATGAATGTGATGGAATACTATTGTGCCATAAGAAACGATGAACAGGCAGATTTCGGAAAAACCTGGAAATATATAAACTGATGCTGAGTGAAGTGAGCAGAACCAGGAGAACATTGAACATAGTAACAGCCACAGTGTGTGATGACCGATTTTGATAGACTTATCCTTTCTCAGTAATGCAAGGACCTAAATCATTTCCAAAAGACTCGTGATGGAAAATGACATCCATATCCAGAGAAAGAACTCTGGAGCCTGAATGCAGAGGAAGCAGACTATTTTCTTTTTTTGCTTTGTTTTTTTTTTTTCTTACTCATGGTTCTTCCCATTTGTTCTATTCTCCTATACAACATGACTAATGTGAAAATATGTTTAATAGCAATGTATATGTAGAGCCTATATCAGATTACATGCTGTCTTGGGGAGGGAGGAGGAGAGGAAGGGGGAGAAAATGTAAAACTCATGGAAGTGAATGTTGAAAACTAAAAATAAATAAATTAACTTATTAAAAAAACACAATGGTTTTCTAAAGACAATGCTCCCAGTCTGCATATTAACTCAAAGGAATTGTGCTATTCTGTTTGAGTTCAGATAGGAAGGGAGGGGAATGACATGGCAGGTTTATGGAGTACTATTGTTGGGCACTGAGATCCTTGCAGAGTTCTCATAATCTTATATGTATGTGGTTACTTATTTTGCTTAAATAGAGAATCAATACACAAGTGACTGGTTGGCTGACTGACTGCTAGCTCTTTTCAGGCTAAAATTGCTTGAGAACCATTTCAAAGGCTCTTCTAAGAATTGTCACTGTGATGATCTAGGCCTGTGAGACTTCTTCTGGCACCTAGGTATTATACCTTTTAGACCAGTCTCCTATCTCTGGGCCCAGTTTGGAGGCATATCAGGGAAGGGCACTGCCTGTATCAATGGAGTGGAGCTGGAAATTCTGAATTGTTTTCTATTTGGACTGAGTAGTCATTGGATAGGTTTCCTATCTCCTTAAAACTTCAGCTTATAGAACAAAATTTGGGGGTCTTTGAAAGCTTTAAATCCATCCTCACCTCCAACCCTAGAGAGGTATTTTTCATAGTATCTCTAGGAAATGTCCCAAATTTGCCTTCTCCCTTCCCACTCTGCCAGACCCACTCCTCTCCTACTCCCCATCCCTCCTAGCAGCTGGTCTTTCCTAATTGGTAATATATCTTAATAACAAAAGCTCTTAGAAGCAGCTGTTGCTGAGAGCACTAACAAATCTAATAGTTGCCTGTCACTGGGCATTAACTTGTTGGTCCTACTGGTAATTAAGAAAAGAGCAAGTTGATAGAAACCTAATTCGAGGGAAGGATAAGACAATTAGAGAGAATGACTTCTAGCTCATCTTTATCTATGGGATGAAAGTTGATCTGACTTAGAATTCCTTCCCTTTACATAATATCCAGGGGCTTTTTTTGTTAATAATAATTTACATGAATGTAGTACTGTAGTTTAATTAAACTTGATTCAACAATTATCAAGTACCCGTTACATGTGTGGCACTATGCTAAGTGCTAGAGATACAAACATAGGACAAAATAGTCTCTGATCTCAACTGGTCTGTAATTTAATAGGGAATTTGTAATATAAATTTTTTCATAATTTTCAAAACATTTCTTGCTCATCTCATTTAATCTTCATAATAAATTCCATGTGCAAGTATTATTTTCTCTATTTTCAGATGAGAAATGAGACTCAGAATAAATGACTGGCCTGTGAGTGCAAGGCCAAAGATTCTAGTCATCTGTCTGTTTCCCTAGCCTGCCAAGTGATTTTGGACAAGCCACTTAATAATAATGAAAACTTAATACTAGTGTGAACAAGATGCTTCTATTAGAGGCTCATTTTCCTCAATTTTAAAATTAAAGTGTTGGATTATCTCAGTGTGTCTAAAATGAATTTGACTACGGAAACATACCAAGGTGATTTCTATTTTAAGAAACAGTAGGGATCTGGGATCATGCAAAACCCCTGGGATAAATGTGGGTTAATGAGAGCTGGGGATGAAATAGAGAAAATTAAGCTTATTTTCATATCAAAAATTGTTGCAAATAATGCTGCTTACCTGCATTTAAATACTGGCTTTGATGCCTTTATCACTTGTGTAATCTTGGGCAAGTAACTTCACTTCTCTGGGCCTTAGTTTTCTCATTTGTAAAATTAAGTTGTTCCACTGGATGATTTCTAATTTCTTCCCCTGATATAAATTCTAGGATGTTATAAGTATTTCTAAATTAGGCATGATTGAATTATGCATGATTTCATATTTTATATTTCAGAGGGAAAATATTGGTGGGATAAAGATTTTTTTCTTGTAGCCACTATTTATATCCTGCCAGAAGAAGGAATACAGTTGGGGAGATGCAGGACTAGATGTCCCATGGCAACTTTAACATTATTAGCATGTTATTTCAAATTCTGACTTGAACTGAATTTTTTCTACCTCCAAGTATTTTTACTGGCTACATTCCTATGGGTAAGGGAATGAGAATGATAGGCAGTCTTCTGATTTTATTCTGTCTCTCTGCTTTATGGCATAGTTTGCCCAGTTTAAACTGACACCGAGATCATTAATCCTGAATTTGCATGTCCCCTACATCTAGGTATGCTTTGCACTCTGATTCCTGGGAGAGAGCAAGGGCTCACGTATCATGTGTAAGATGAAGAGCATGCTGTGCTTCAGGGACAGAAATTCCAAACCCACCATGTGTGTTTTCTGCATTTGGAAAAAATCGTCATGGATCACAGTCCCTTCCATATATGTTTTCCTGGCAACAACCAAAAAAAGGGGTGGGTGAGGATGGTGCTCAGCCTCTATTGTGGGGCAACAGGTCTTCCAAATATGGAAAAGGGTTGAACCAAAGCAGAATTAGTGAGCCTATAAAAGCAGAGGTATGAACAGGTTCTTGGTAGTTACCAGGAAGGGTTGAGGTAAGTCGGATGTTTCGCTTGCATGTAATCTCTTCTGTTTAAGTTGCTGGGAATGTCACTAACTCAAGTGTGTCTTTCTCTTCTGGGCAGATGGAGAGGCATTGTAGGGTTAGGAATTATGGAATTGAATTTCCATTACCTTGGATTTTTACAGAATCATCAAGTGTAGTATCAAACCCATAATCCCTTTCTATCACCAAAGCTAGTTGGGAGAAAAATATAAAGTACAAAAAGTATGCCTACTCCTTTTTTATGCTTCCTTTCCCTCCCTAACCCTGACCTTACCATGTCCTCATCAGAATTTCTCAGATTTATCTCTGCATGACCAGATGTCCACATATTCACCTCCCAGAAGATTCGACAAGTAAAATGATGAAGTTGGCAGTTTTTGTTAAGTTTCCTTCAAGTTATTGCTATCCAATTCCAGATATCCAGTACCTTCCTTAAACTATCCCCTGATGTCATAAGGTCCTTACCCAGGCCTTTCTGCCCAGGACAATATCCTATCTCTGGACCTCTTTTTCCAACCAACAAAATTTACCTAGAGTGTATGTAATTTTATAGGGATCTTGTTTTATTTGTATGTCTTTCCTGATAATTTCATGCTAGGGTTTTAATGCCTAAAGACCTTTTCATAAATTAGTCCTCTCAAGAATGCTTTGCATTTTGTAAGAGGACAATGCCTTAACTGAGCAGAATGAGCCTGTAATGGTAATGGTAGAATTTCAGGTGTGTATGTGTGTTTGTCTGTGTGTATGAAAATTTTAATTGCCCATTGGTTCTCAACTTATACAACACAGGTAGATTCTTACCCCTGAAGACTAGCCTGGACCCTTCCTCCATCCTACTTATTAGGTATAGGACCTCGGGCAGGTTACTTAACCTTTCTCATACTTAATTACCTCATCTGTAAAATGGGCATAATGATAACTGTTCATCACTTTTGTGAGATAATGAGATAATATGTGTGCAGCACTTTGCAAACCTTAAAACTCTATATAAATGTTAGCAATGATGCTAATTGTCCAGAAGACTTTGGGTGTTCCCACCCAATTCTCTCCACCAAATGCTATTTCCTGGTGAACCAGGGTTTCTTATTGTAATCTTCTGCCTTAATTTATTTAAGGAAACTTCCCCAATCTGTAGCTCATCCTCTCAGAGTCAGGTTTATGGTGATTTCCAAGTTTTCATTTAGTAAATGTAACCAATTCATGCGAATAAGAGCTGACTTAAGTTTCCCTTTAGGGAATATGCTTTCTTTTGTTTCTACTCTGCCATCTTGGCTCCGCCCCCCCATACTTTCTTTTTCATAACATTTTCTTTAGAAATTAAATTTCTTTAGAAAATTAGAAAATTAATTTCTCTAGAAATTTAATTTAAAAATTTAATTTAAAAATTCCATCTTTTTTGTTCAGTCTAGAGGAATAGGAATTTCAAATCAAGTACAAGGAGGGGGGAAGATATTGTCACAGAAAGCTAGTGGGGGGCTGCTTAGGGCAGGTGGGGACTTTTACTGTGGCCCAAATTGCAAATATAGGCTAATTGGCCTTCATACCTTTTGGGGAGAGCCTGCTTATTCCTCCCATCAACCTGTGAATTCAACATTCCTTCTTCAGTTTGATCAGTAAGCATTCCTAAGAACTTTTTTTGCCAAGAATTGATTAAGTAGGACAACTATTTCTTAGGTGTTTCTGAATTTTCCTTTTGCTTTATCTGTTGCAGGTCAGATATTTCCACCAGTTCTTTTCTTTTTCCTCTTGGTGTAATTGTAAGGTGAGAATTCTGACCCTAATTTACTGTAACCTCTTTAGTTAGTCAGTCTAAAACTCTTAGTGACTCAGGAAGTGACCAAGCTCTTTCTTGGTTGGAGCAAATTTTCATTTTCATTTGCATTTAATGATCTTCTCTAGCATTAACTAGAGTGATCCTTAGACAATTGGCACAGTCCATCATTGGCACTAAACTTGAAGTATTTCAGCTTGGTATGATAAGCTGGAGTTTGTATTCTTGCTGGTATAGACTTTGGTATGCCCAAGGGTTGGCAATGTCCACCAAATCCAATTGATTAGGCAGAAACTATGGAAAGCATGAGGTTAAGTAGCTCTTCTAAGATTAGGGATGACATCTCTGCCTCAGAATCCTAAGGCCTACTCTGATATGCAGAGTAATTATTATAATCCCCAAGTTTTAGGGAGTGGTAAAATTAACTTACCTGAATTTGTAGGGACCCTTGCTAACAACAAGAATAGTCTTGATTCTGGGATGCTCCATCTTGGATTCTGAAGTGTGTGAGAATGAAAGGCAGATAATGGAGCATCCAACTCTGCCAGGGTGAAATAGTAGTGTCCACCACTCTGGAGGTTGTCAGTGTAGCTGCTAGAGAGAAGGAGCTCTATGAATGGATAATCAAGCTGATGTGTTGCTTTCTAGTTGGCACCATGAGTAGTGATGCTGAGATGGAAGTGTTCGGCATAGCTGCTCCTTTTCTCCGAAAGTCAGAAAAGGAGAGGATAGAAGCACAAAACCAGCCATTTGATGCTAAAACCTATTGCTTTGTGGCTGATTCAAAGGAAGAATATGCCAAAGGGAGAATCAAGAGTTCCCAAGATGGGAAGGTAACGGTGGAAACTGAAGATAACAGGGTAAGCACTATCTTATTAAATCCTCATAAAGTTTGCCAAGTTGCCATTATTGTTTCCACTTAACAATAGACAAAACTGAGGCCCAAGAAGTAAGTGGCTACACCATCACTCTTCACCTCACAGGGCTGTTGCAAGGAATGCATCTGATAAATTGTATGGCGCTGTAAAAATGTGAATTGTTATTATGCATCTATAGCTTTCCACCACATATTACTTCAGCTTCTTTTGGGGGAGTGAAGTAAGATTGGTTTATTGTATAAACTTGTTGGAAAGGACTGGACAGCTGCTTTTGAAGTATACAGGGTCACTCTGGGAATCATGCTGACGACCCTGGCTTGAATCACAGATATCAAGGGGACCTTCCTCTTTCTACTCTGGGCCCTGTCCAAGGAATGCCAAGGGACTAGGGATGTAATATTTGCTCTGTGAAGGCAGAAGAGGGCACTAGATAAGTGCTATGAAAACAAAAGAGCTGTGAGGCATAGTAGAAAAAGAACTGACTCTGGAGTCAGGAGGTAGAAGTTCAATTCTAGCCTTGAAGGCTTACTACCTGTGTGACCTGGCAAGTCACTTAATTTCACAGGGCTTCAGTCTTATCGTCTGTAAAATTAAGGGGTTGGACTAGATGTTTCCTGTTGTCTCTTCTAGCTTTAGATTTATGATCCTATGACTTCCCTCTCCTGCCACCCCACCCCATCTTTGTCTTTGCCTCTATCCTCTGGAGTCCCAGAAGCCCTTAGTTTCACAATATGGGGACCTATTTTATCATTCCTTCAGAGTTTCTTCCAGAGTGCCTTTATCAAGGTGCACAAAGAAAATGATGGCTAACAATCCCGATTTTCTTCTCTATTATAGACACTGGTGGTTAAACCTGAAGACGTGTATTCAATGAACCCACCCAAGTTTGATAAGATAGAAGACATGGCAATGCTGACCCATCTAAATGAGCCAGCTGTCCTGTATAACCTCAAGGATCGTTATACTTCCTGGATGATCTATGTCAGTAATTTTTTGGTCACCTATGTGCATATTCTCTCTGTCTCCCTGTCTCTATCTTTCCCTGTCTCTCCACCTCTCTTCTTCCTCCTCCTCCTCCCTTTCTGTGTGTCTGTCTATCTGTGTCTGTCTGTCTCTGTATGTTTCTCCCTCTGTCTGTCTCTGTCTGTCTCTCCATCTACCCCCTTGAAATAAGGAGTTAGGCTACATCAAATTGGTCAAGCCATGCACTTAACTCTGCAAATTTTAAACAAGATTCATTTTGCTTCTTTTTCTTGGAAGATTATTTTAAACACAAAACATGTATAAGAACTTTATTGGATTTTAATAGAAAAGGAGCTTCAGAAATCCTGACTATAATGTTATTTTTGTTTTCTTTTAGACCTATTCTGGACTCTTCTGTGTCACCGTCAACCCTTACAAGTGGCTGCCAGTGTATAACCCTGAGGTGGTAAATGCCTACCGAGGCAAAAAGCGCCAGGAGGCTCCTCCCCACATCTTCTCCATCTCTGACAATGCCTATCAGTTCATGCTGACTGGTATGTTTCAGATAAGAAAGTTTGACACAGTGGAAAGAATATAAGAATAGGTGTCAGGGAACTGGATTCTAGTCTTGCCTTTTCTATTAGTTAACCGTGTGCTCTAGAGGATGTCACTTCACATCTTTGGGCATTAGTTTCCCCTTTATGTAAAATTAAATGAGGGAAGTAGCTTTGATGATCTCAAAGGTCTGTAGTGTAATAGAAGGAGTATTGGATTTGAAATCTGAGATATAGTTTCAAATCCTGGCCCTGCCCCTTACTATCTATGTGATCTTAACAAGAAACTTTTCCATCCTGGCTTCAGTTTCCCTTTCCATTAAAATATATTTTGTCTATATTTACATATTCATGTCTCCCCCCAATAGAATGTATGCTTTTTGAGGGCAGAGGCTATTTCATTTTTTTACTTTGTGTTCCTAGTACCAAATATATGTTAGGTACTTGCTGATTGATTTGATCTATAAAATGAGGGGATTAGACTAGATGATTTCTAAGACTTGGACTCCCAAGGCAAAAAATTTAGGCTGATTTCCCTTAACTTTTCTTAACTACAAAATAAACGCTTAGAGCCCAGAATTTCTTGGCACATCAATGGGTTTTACTAAAGTCTTGTGATAATATGCCCATTTAAAAATTTCAATTAGTGTGCCAAATACTTCAGGGCGATAGGATTGTCCTATAACCCAGAACTAAGGAAAAGTTAGCAGGTAAATGAGTTAGGACAGTTATAATATTAGCAAGATGGAAACTAGAGGAGATGAGAGGTAATGGCTCTCTTGATAGTGTTGGTGATGGTTACTATGCTTTCCTTCAACAGATCGGGAAAACCAGTCTATTCTGATCACGTAAGTAGCAAAATCATTGTTAGTTTCAGTGGATATGATCCATTTTTTAAATTTAGAAAACAGATGTGTCCTTTATGGCCTCTTAATTTTTTTAATTGTGGAGATGAGTGGAGGGGAGAACTTTCATATATATATATATATATATATATATATATATATATATATATATATATATATATATGTCTGTAGTTGTGTGTATGTGTGAAAAGTGACAGTTGGGTATAGGTGAGATAACAAAGGAGGCTCAAGAAAGCTATACTAAGCTGCACTTTGCTTCCCATCCCAATATTTACCTTGAACTTTGTGATTCAGGCAGGCCAGATATGAACATGTTAAAGAGATGGCCCTGTTTGAAGAGCTAGAGACAAGGCACAGCATCTTCTGTTAAAGTCATCAACAGATCTATCGTTTGTATTTTCTTTTTTGTTCTTATTCTCTCATTGTCCCTGGATAGTGGAGAATCTGGTGCCGGAAAGACTGTCAACACCAAGAGGGTTATCCAGTACTTTGCAACAATTGCTGCTACTGGAGATCTTGCCAAGAAAAAGGAAGGCAAGATGAAGGTAAGATGAAATCCTGTATGGAAGAGCGAAGAATAGAATCTGGATCTAAGATGCCATAGTTTTACTTTTGTGAGAAAGGTTAACACTTTGCTTCTTCCTCTATAATCAATCATGTTCTATTTCTCCTTATTGAAAATGTGTTTAAATTTCATTTGAAAGACTTTAAAAAAACTTTTCAAAAAGTTTGGGAAACTTATGTGACAGGGAGGAAAAAGAGCTGCATTAGTAGAATGAAGATGGGAATCTCATAGGAGACAGC
Source organism: Gymnobelideus leadbeateri (assembly GCA_011680675.1). Classification (NCBI taxonomy): domain Eukaryota; kingdom Metazoa; phylum Chordata; class Mammalia; order Diprotodontia; family Petauridae; genus Gymnobelideus; species Gymnobelideus leadbeateri. Next base: position 107,683 of record WOXC01010361.1, on the reverse strand, counting down.
TTGATACATTGGAAAGACCACTGACACAGGAGTTAGAGAATTAGGGTTCAAATTCCATCCCTGTTACTTTTTACCTAGATGATCTTGTGTATGCCAATTAAATTCCTTGGGGCTCAGTTCCCTTATCTATAAAATAAGAGGATTAAATTGGATGACCTCTGAGGTCATCCAACTAGAGATCTTCCTGACAATAAATAAGATTTAGAGCTAGAAAGAGCCTTAGAAGCCATCTAGTATAACTTACTTGACAGATGAAAGAAACAGATCCGTTGAGAAGTGACCTTCCAACATTTTGACATGTGGTAGAATTAGAATTTGGGTCTTTTAACTTCAAATTTAGAGCTATTCTGTCAACTTCTTTTTATTGTTTGAATCCACAACTAACACCTTTCAATTTTTAAGGCTGCAAAGCAGGGCAGTGGAAATTGTACTGAATTTGAAATCAGAGGTCCTGCTTCACATTCTGGCTTTGTCAATTACTGTTTGATCCTGAGTAATTCACTTACATTGTTTGGGGCTTTTGTTTCCTCATCAAGGGTTAGATTTGATTCCCTTTAATACTATGACCCTATGAAAAACTTAGAAAAAAAAAGTCTAATGCAAATTGAGCTCTGAAAAATGATTTATTTGGTGGAAATCTCTCAGCTAGGCAGAACCAAATGGACAGAAATTAGTTGTGAACTGAAATAACACCTTTAGAAAAAGGTATTACAAGAGAACAATTCCATAATTATAACTAAATGTGGCAAAAGGCAAAATCATCTTAAGTGCAATGACTAAATATGTATTTCAATTTCACATTGGGAGATAGACTGAGAAATTACTTATCTAAGGAGTTGAGGGGATTCTCTGGTTGGTGTAATAAGTGATTATCGCATATAACAAGCTGCATGCTCATTTTGTTTGTGCAGTTTTTTAACTTAAGAAATGAAGAAATCTTTCCCCTCCTGTTTTATGTAACTTATTTATTTTTATATTTTGGTTCTAGGGGACACTTGAAGACCAGATTATCAGTGCCAACCCCCTGCTGGAAGCCTTTGGTAATGCCAAGACTGTGAGGAATGATAACTCATCTCGTTTTGTAAGTTGGATTAATATGAGGATTGAAAAAAAAAACAGTTTAGACTACTAAAACCAAGAGAAAGCAAAACAGAGAAGTTATGGGAAAAAGCAAGGAAGATTTGTGGGGAATAAATTTGCCACCATCTTCATGGTGATCTAATCATGATGCTCAGAATTCTCAAGACTACTCTCAGGCCAGACAAAATTGTAACCTAGGCAAAGTTTGTCCCTTGGTGTTCCTCTCATCCACTTTTCTGTCTCTGAATTGAGAGAAGAAAATGAAAGGGAGGAAAGCAAGGCCACATACTGTCAACCTAAAAACATGAAAAGTTTTTGGATGATATGTTAGCACCCTTTAGTCAATCTGACTTGTGAATTATATTTGTGTTTGACTGTGGCCAATTCTGGTTTCCCTTTATTATTACAGGGCAAGTTCATCCGAATTCACTTTGGAACCACTGGAAAACTTGCCTCTGCAGATATTGAAACCTGTAAGTAAATGACTGGGGTCAAGTTACTGCTTACACTAACCAGGGGCAGTTTGGCAAATAAATATGTATTTGTGTTGTAGATTTGCTAGAGAAGTCAAGAGTAACCTTCCAGTTAAAGGCTGAAAGAAGCTACCATATCTTCTACCAAATTCTTTCAAATAAGAAGCCTGAGCTCATTGGTAAGAAAGAGCTTTTACTTCAATGTCAAACAAACTGGATTTCTGGCTCTTAGACACTTCAGGCTTTGTTTATGAAGTTATTCAAATTGCTTTGTCTACAGGTAGTCCATTGGGATCATAGATTAAGGAAGAAAACTTAAAAGCCATCTAGTCCAGCATTGTCATGTTACAGATGAGGAATGAGACTCAGACAGGTTGAGTGGTTTGCCCAAATCTACACAGGTAGTAAGTGATAGAATTAGGTTTGGAACTTGAGTCTTCTTTATTTCCAATCCATTATTCTTCCCATTGCATCAGTCCCATTTGGTAAACTGCTCTGGGAATATGGCCATTTTGACATAGATACACCAGTTAGAAAATAATTTTTCAAAAATCTGCCATCACTTGCTGGCAATGAGGGCTATAGCAAGGTGATAGGGTCAGTGTATTATAAGGAAGAGAATCTAAAAAAATATACCTGTAACCATAGGCCTTCTAAACAAGTCATCAACTACCCTGAAGATGTAATTCTCTTGTCCTTTAGCACCACCTTGTGTCCTCACAGACAATCTGCTAATTTGGAAAAAGCCAGTCACTGAAATGCACAATGGAGTGGGAATCCACCAACGCATTTTCAGTGGAGAAAGCTTAAATGATGGTTTTAACTGCTGACATTTTTTCATTTTAAAATAAAACACTTCACTGTGCCAATGAAGAAGCACTCAAATGGGCCAAGACAACTCAAGGATTCAGTTAAATGAGGCACCTCTACTCTCTCTCTAATGTGTATATACATATATATGTATATATACATATGTGCATATATATACAGATATACGTTTGTGTATATATGTGTATGTACACACATATTTTTTAAATCTAGGACTTTAACATAAAAAGCAAAGCATTTCTATACACACAGCAAAACACAGCAAAGTATTTTATATGAAACCATAAACCTCTGATTCATAGTTTGATATATAAAATAATTCCATAAATTATTTTCTCACTTACAAAATTATTTTTAATCAACAAGCATTTATTTTCCTCTTTATCCTACTTTTTTTCTCCAACTCAAGCCATTGTAGTTTTTTTTTTTAAAGCACAGAAAAAAAAAAGAGAATTCTCATAACATGAATTCATAGTCAATCAAAGCAAATTCCCTCATTGGCTATGTCTGAAAAAACATGTTTTTCATTCTTTCTTTTGATTCTATCACCTCTCTGTCAAGAAGTGAGTGGTAAGGGGCAGCTAAGTGGCACAGTGAATAGAGCACCTGCCCTGGAGTCAGGAAGACCTGAGTTCAAATCCAGCCTCAGACACTTAACACAAAACTGGCCATGTGACCTTGGGCAAGTCACTTAACCACAATTGCCCTACCTTCCCCCCTCCAAAAAAGCAAAAAAAAAAAAAAAGTGAGTAGTATGTTTCATCTTTGGCACTCTGAAAATTGATTTATCAGTATTTTGATTATAGTAATTCAGCACTGTTTGATAATAGAAAAGCTATTGTCATTATATAAATTGTTCTCCTGGCTCTGCTCACTTCCCTCTGCATCAGTTCATATGGGTTTTCCCAGTTTCCTCTAAAATTGTTCATTTTGCTGTATCTTATGATGGAATAATATTCCATTACATTCATAAACCATAATGTATTCATCCATTTTTCAATAGGTAAGCATCCACTTAGTTCCTAGTTTTTTGCTATTAAAAAACCTATTATGAATATTTTAATCTAAGAACCCCTTTCTTTTCTCTTTCAGTTATCTGTATAGTATCTTTGGGTCAAAGGGAAGCACAGTTGAATGATTTTTATGGCATAGTTCAGAATTTGCTTTCCAGAATGACTGGACCAATTCACAGATTTATGTATAGTGCCTTAGGGGGTCTTGCAGGTGAAGACTGTCCTGCTTGTTTCTATTTCCTTCTGAATTTCTTTTTGTTCACTTCAGTGCAGTTTTAAAAACGTTTTGGTGGCTCTTCCCCCAACTCCTATCCTGCTTCTTTTTTTTTTTTTGGCATCACTATTTCTAAATCCTCCTCTCTTCCACATCCCCACTCAAATTAAAAACCAAGAGAAATAAAAACTAACAACAAATAAGAATAGACAATTAAAGAAAACACATAGTATCCATGAATGACTGTGTGTCTTAAGTCCATCATCATCTCTCCTTTGGTATGGATAACTTGCTTCATTGTAGGTTCTCAAGTCAAATTAGTTAGCTTGTGCCAGGCTAAGCTCTGAGAACTCTGTAGATGTTAGTCATTGCATTGGTTAGAGTTCTTAAGTCTTTCAGAGTTGTTTTCCTTCATACTACTGTTGTCTATGTATAATTTTTTCCTCAGTTCGTGCTTTGTCAGTTCATACTACCTAGAGTCTCTAAAAATCTATCATAACTTCTTATGGTACAATAATATTCCATTACATTCCTGTATTACAGCAGTTCAGCCATTCCCCAAACAATGGGTTTCCCCATATATTATAGTTCTTTTCTTTTCTACTCTTTTAATGCCTCATTCAAAATTAGGACTTTACTTTGTTTTGCTTGGTCTTATTTCCTTTCCTAGCATCATGTGCTCTCTTACCCGCCCCTGCTACATCTCTTGTTTCCTATTAAATTTGATTTATTGTTACCACAAATTGTTCATATTTTTGTTTGTATTCAGTAGTCCTTTGTCCGTTTCAGGTAAGAGTGAATTTCCTTTGATACTATTCCCCCCCCCCCACTGGCTCCATACTTTTATACACTCATATAGCTTATATACACATACCTTAATTATAAGAAAGAGCCCCCTCCAGCCCCTTCCTCCTTTCTATACTGATACCTTTATATACCTCCTTTTGCCCTTCTGTTTTCTTTCTTCAAACCCTCAGAATATAACCAATCTATTCCCAAGTCCTCTTTTTCTTATTTAATTCCATCAATATACTTTGAAGACATTAAAGTTCTGAAACAACATTTGTTTCTTCTCACCTTATAATGCCTTCCATCTGTTGAAATAAATTTACCTTTCTAGGTTTCCCTTGATTTGTGTTTGTATTTCAAAGTTTCTAAGTGCTTTAGCCTTTTCATCAGAAGTGCATGAAAGTCCACTATTGCAGTAAAGGTCTATTTCCCCACCTGTAAAATTTTGCTAAGCTTTTCAAGTAAGGTAGTCTTGATCATAAACCCATATCTTTTGCCTTTTGAAATATGGTATTCAAAGAGTCTTTTTTATACTGATTGTGGTCCCTTGGTACTCGAATTACTTCTTTCTGTATGTTTGAAATATTCCTTTTTTGACATGGGACCAGTGGACTTTAGCTCTGACATCCTTAGGACTTTTTCTCTTTCTTTTCCTTTTTTTTTTTTTTTCAAGGAGGTGATTAGTAGATTTTTGATATCTTTATTTTGCCCTTTGGTTCTAATGGATTTGAGTACTTATCTATGACAAGTAGATACTCAAGCTCTTTAGAAGTATAATGTCCTGGCTTTTTAAAAATTGTGGTTTTCAGGAATTAAATGATTCTTAAATTATCTCTCTTTGGCCTCTTTTCCAGGTCAGCTATGTTTTATTCTAGGTAACTTATATTTTTCTTTTTTTTTCAGTCTTTTGGGTTTTTTCTATTATTTCTTGCTTTTTCATGGAGTCATCAATTCCTCTTTGGTCCATTGGAGCTTTCAAGGACTTGCTACTAAATACTCTGGGTCATTATGAAGTCTTTGTTAAAAAGCCAATTTTTCTTTTGAGTTGCTTCTTATAGTTGCTCCACAATTACTTGCCCCTTCTTTTAGGGATCTTTAGAGCTTCAGTAATTTTTGATACTTGTCGATGCTTTCAGTGATTTAATAATTTCTTCAGCTTTGGTTCCTGAAATTGTGGCCAGGGATAGAATGTGCCTCCTCTTATACTTTTTTAGGTGGGGTGGGCACTCTGTCCTTGGTCTCACCCTGTGTTCCTATGCTGCCATCTGGTGTTAAAAAAAACAAACAGCTTTTTGAGTTTCAGAGTGTTATGTCCTTGGCCCTTTATGACATTTTGGGATAGAGTGTTGGGACCAAAGAGCCTTTATGCACCCGGGGTGTTCTGGTTTGAGAACTGCCATGCCGCACTTGTTGCTGATTCTCAAGACTTCCAAGGTTTCCACCCTGAGGCTTTCTTACCTACCTAGCCCTTTCTCATGGCACTTGCTATTTATTCTTGCTACCTCTGAACACAGAGTTTTCCAGTATACATGTACCTCTGGCCAAATGTAGAAGCTACCAGTTTGCCTATACAGGCACTGACTTTGCTGGTTGTCTCCTTTCTTATTGCCTATGGACTTATATCTGACTTTTTCTATAATTCCGAGGTGGAAGAAGTTATTTATTATAATTTCTCATTCTATTTCTTAATCATTACTTCATCTGGAGCAAATTTTAGCTTTTTTTTTGGCATACATGTGTGGCAACTGGGTGATCTGTCTCTTTTTGCATCCATCTTGACCACAAGTCCTGCACCTATATTTCCATAAGTTTTCAGGGCAGTTCTACATTATTCTGTAACCAGAGCCTACTTACTGCCAGATGAGTATTTAAGAACTTGTGAATGTTCAGTACATCTAAGATCTAGCTGCCCTTTCCACCATATCTTTTGCCATTATTAAAAATGATTTTGGTTGGGATAGTTTCCATCCACCATCTTCCTTCTCTTTTATTTCTCTCTATCTTTTTTTTGGAGGGCAATTGGGGTTCAGTAACTTGCCCAAAGTCACATGGCTAGGTTTTTGTTTGTGTGTGTTAAGCATCTGAGGCCGGACCTGAACTCAAGTCCTTCTGACTCCAGGGCCGACACTCTCCTCACTGCACCACCTAGCCACCCCCTCTCTATTTTTTATTTTAAATTTTTATTGATATATTTTGTTTGGATATTAGAAGTAATCTAGTCCAACTCCCTCATTTTTCAAAACAAGAAACTGAGGTCCAGAGAGATGAAATGACCTATTGTAATAAATGGAGTCAAATATTCTAAATCTAAGGCTTATGACATAACACTGTAATAAAATTCATATGCACATGACCCTCATGATTCATGATAAATTTGCTACTGTAGGCCAGCAGGTAACTCCATGGTAGATAGTTGATGTATATCCTATCTCAAAACTGGAGATATAGCACTATTGGTGGCTAAACATATAATCCAATAAGATTTAATGCCAGGCTTTTCTGGAATATGGCACATCTTAAGTAAGCTGTATTTCCCCCCTACAGGATTATGGTACTATTATTTCTTAATTGACAAATGTCAGTTTTCCATTCAGATGTTCTTGGGTTTTGTGTACAATGGCAACATATTAGGATAAGGGATCCGTATTTCTCTTTAAAACCTTTTACCTAGGTGGTATGTGCTGAAGGGTCATGACCTCCAATGAGTTTAATTTTCTACTACAGAGGATCTAACTTCTCAGATTTAGATTTGTTTCTAAAAGGAGACTTTCCAGTTCTAGAGAAATATATAATGGTTAAAACATGATATGGATTCTGGAGTAGAACTGTTCTTTCTTCCATCTGGGTAAGCTTTTAAAATTCCTATTTTATTTCAGAGCTGCTGCTTATTACAACCAATCCTTATGATTACCCATTCATTAGCCAGGGTGAAATCTTGGTGGCAAGCATTGATGATACAGAGGAGCTGCTAGCTACAGATGTAAGTAGAATGGAATGAGAAATCTTCTGATCACTTGCCTACCACTCAAGTCAACTTATTTGCTATTCTTTAAATTCTAGAGTGCCATTGACATCCTGGGTTTCAGTCCAGATGAGAAGTCGGGAATCTACAAGCTGACAGGGGCTGTGATGCATTATGGTACCATGAAGTTCAAGCAGAAACAGCGAGAAGAACAGGCAGAGCCAGATGGCACTGAAGGTAAAAATCTTACCCCTCAACTAGAGCCCGGAGAGGAGACCTACTGTGATTGTTCTCTAGGTCATTTCTGTGGAAGCAACCTGAAAGTTTTTCTTTGGGAGCTGCTGCTCTAATGTTGGGTGTTCTAATGCGTCTATTTTACACATAAGAAGAATAAAGCACAAAGAACTTAAGTGACTGGCCCATCCCTAAGTGTAACAGTGAAGAGAGTGCGGGGCCTGGAGTCAGGAAGACTTCCTGAGTTCAAATCTGTTCTCAGATACTTATTAGCTGTGTGACCCCACACCAGTCACTAAATTCTGTTTGTCTCAGTTCCTCATCTGTAAAATGAGCCAAAGAAGGAAATGCAAACCACTCCAGTAATTTCACCAAGAAAATCCCAAATGGGGTAATGAAAAGTTGGATATGACTGAAAAACAACTCAACAACACCCACAAAGTTGTTCAGATACAAAGTAGCAGAGCAGGATTTCAGACTCAGGTCTGCTAACTCCAAATCTACCACTCTTTCCCCCTGTACCATACTTGCAAAGATGAATAGTTTAGAGAATATTGTCATTCACTTTTGTTGAGTCACTGTTTCATTTGGGTGCCAATAAGGTTTGGGGATAATCTAGATTTGGATCTTGCTTTCTCAAAAAATGTGCCATATTTCCTGAGAGACAAAATCTCATCCTAAGGATTTTATTCTTTCATTACTGATTATTTTCCTACTCTATTGACAATTGTTGACCTGTGACATGTTGGGTTTGAATTTCCCAAGGGTATGCCAGTGTTGCATACTTAGTAATATAGACTTTGTTGATTGTCCAGTTACTTCTCCACATTCAGAGAGGCTCATCACCACAATATGGCAACTGTTTTTTTTTCTTTTTCAATATAGCAATTAATAAAACCATATACTAAAGTAGCTATGGATGTTGGTATAGGGAGTTCCCTACATTGATGAAATCAGTGTTCTTTTGAAAGAGCAAATAGAGGAGGTGAAAACTATTGGGGGGGGGTAAAGCTTTACACATTTGAAAAGTTAGCTTCTGAGAATATTTGAAAGATGCACTATGTAGCATTTCTAATTTGATTAATCCTCATGTGATCTCACATGTAAATTGTATTTATCTTTCTGCCAGTGGCTGACAAAACAGCATATCTGATGGGCCTGAACTCATCTGATCTGCTGAAAGCCTTATGCTTCCCCAGGGTGAAAGTTGGAAATGAATATGTTACCAAAGGTCAAACTGTAGATCAGGTAAGTGACTATCTCAGAGCAAATAGATAGTGCTTAATACTTGACAACAATTGACTTTAACTCAAATGCCTACTTTTTTTCTTGCTAGGTGCACCATGCTGTAAATGCTCTTTCCAAATCAGTGTATGAAAAATTATTCTTGTGGATGGTAACACGCATCAATCAGCAACTAGATACTAAACTGCCAAGACAACACTTCATTGGTGTCTTAGACATTGCAGGCTTTGAAATATTTGAGGTTTGTCATGTTCTTTTCTAGCAGTGAATTTGTCCAAAACTTTTGTTCTTGGGGCTTTGGTGTTTTTCTTGCTGCAGTCACATTAAACTAACTTTAACCATTCATGGCATTTTTATGCAGATGCAATTAGGTAGAAGAGAACTGCCATATTTGGAAGGTTTGCAATTATTATTATTTTTTGTTTGCTTTTTTGAAGACAATTGGGGTTAAGTGACTTGCCCAAGGTCACACAGCTAATTTTTGTATTAAGTGTCTAAGGCCAGATTTGAACTCAGGTCCTCATGACTCCAGGGCCGGTGTTCTATTCATTGTGCCACCTAGCCGCCCCATATATAAACTTTTTTTTTTCTTTTTGGAGGGCAATTGGGGTTAAGTGACTCGCCCAAGGTCACAGCCTAGTTTTTGTGTTAAGAGTCTGAGACCACATTTGAACTAAGGTCCTCCTGACTCTAGGGCTGTTCCTGTATTCTCTGCACCACCTAGCCACCCCTGCAATTATTATTATTAGTATTATTTTATACTTCAACAAGTATTTATTAAGTATTTACTACTTGCTAGTATTTGTACTGAGCACTTGGGATACAAATATAAGCAGAAAGAAAGATAATTCCTGCCCTCAAGGAGGTTACATTTTAATGGGAAGACATCATATAACACACAAGTTATAGATAGAGTAGACTGAAGGCCATCTGAGGGGAAGGCATCAGTATCTCGGGCATTAAGAAAGGCCTCTCTTAGAAAGTAAAATTTGGGCTGAGCCTTGAAGGAAGCCAGTGAAACTAAGCAGAGAGCATGAACCACTCCAGGCATGGGGGACAGTCATTGCAGAGGTACGAATTTGGGAGATAAAATCTTGTGTCCAAGGAACGACAAGTAGGCAGATGTAGTCAGAACATAGAGGGCTTATTTGAAGGAGAGTAAAGGGTTAAGAAGACTAGAGAAATTGGAAGGAGCTAAGCTAGGTTACAAAGAGCTTGAGGTGCTAAACAAAGGAGTTTATATTCTTTTCCATTGATAAAACCATATCCATTTCTGATTTCAAAACTATTGATTGTGCCAGGGACTTTGGTGGCAAGAATTTTCCAAGTCTTCAGTAGCTGTAGGTGCTGCAGAGGTGGGGATAGATCAGGAGAAGGCTTTGGAAACAACTGACTCCGATTTTGCCCAAATATTTGACATATACAAAGTAGCAAGAAAGACTTATCATGGAATAGATCACAGTTAAGTGCATTCAGAACTGGTTGAATGACTGGACCCCCTGGATGTCAGTTTGTAGGAAATTATCTAATGGAGGACCCAAGGGAGCTTTCCAAGGACCTAAGCTGGTTATTATTATTGCCGTGACATGAAGAAAGATACAGATAAGAAGTGTTGTTATTGTTGAGTTGTTTCCATCGTGTTTGATTCTTCATGACCTTGCCTGCAATTATTTTTAAAGGATGGAATGATAGCCAACTAGAATTTTGAATTATATATTATGAGCTAAAATAGGAAAAACCCCACACATTTATCAAAGAATAACACCACAAATTAGCTTAGAAAACTGTTTAGAAATCAATAAGGAACTAACAAGATGTTCTAACATCAAAATCCTCTTGGTTGTGATGTTAGGAACAGATGTAAATACATAAGTGAGATAATGATTGTGATCTACTCAAATCTGATAAGATCGGTCATAGGATTTGGAAGCTGCTATCTGTTCCAACTCTTCATTTATAGGATGAAGTTTGGTTTGGATGACAAAGTAGGAAGCAAGGTCTGAGGCTGTAGAAAAGTCAAAGCTTGAGGCAACAAAGGAAATTTTTGTTGAGCTTTTAAATTTTAATTTGAAGTCTGATATTTCATACTAAAATTATACTTTGACATTAGTATAACAGCCTGGAGCAGCTGTGCATCAACTTCACCAATGAGAAACTGCAACAGTTCTTCAACCACCACATGTTCGTGCTGGAGCAGGAGGAGTACAAGAAGGAAGGCATCGAGTGGGAGTTCATCGACTTTGGGATGGACCTGGCTGCCTGCATCGAGCTCATTGAGAAGGTATTTATCTACTATAAAAAAGTCCTCCTATACAATATCTCACCACAATTCACATTTATCTATATTAACTTGCCCTGATTTAAATACAGCCAATGGGCATTTTCTCCATCCTGGAAGAAGAGTGTATGTTCCCCAAAGCAACAGATGCTTCTTTCAAGAACAAGCTATATGACCAGCACCTTGGCAAGTCCAGCAACTTCCAGAAGCCCAAGCCTGCCAAAGGAAAGGCTGAGGCCCACTTCTCCCTCATACACTATGCTGGTACTGTGGACTACAGTGTCACCGGTTGGCTGGAGAAGAACAAGGATCCTCTGAATGAGACTGTTGTTGGATTATACCAGAAATCATCTAACAAACTTTTGGCTCATCTTTATGCCACCTTTTCTGCTGTAGATGGTAATAAAAATAAGAAATTATCTTCTTTTTTGTCTTAATTATTCTTTTGGAGCTGAGAATTTATAGTTAATTCTTTCAGCAGATGGTGGAAAGAAGAAGGTAGCCAAGAAGAAAGGGTCTTCATTCCAAACTGTCTCAGCTCTTTTCCGGGTAGGGGACATTTTAAAAGTACTTTATACATTAAGCTCAAAACCAAGAGTTCCAAACCAGATTTATTTGAGAGCTATTGTATTGCCTTAAACTTATCACTTTATCATCTAATATTTAATGGGATGTATTAACAAAGTGATTTATTGTAGTTGAAACAGTTACAAAAGTAGGTCCAGAAACTGATTATTATTTTTTACTGTGTTTAACACAACTAAGTGGGGGACTGACTATCCTTGCACATAATAGGCCCTTGGCAAATCCTTTCTGACTTGATTTATGACATAGGATTGGTGCCTAATATCCCAGTGACCTCAGGAAGCTATATACGTGTGTATATATGCACACATATGTACATATATACATATATACAAATTATATCTATATACACACATATATATTCATATACACATATATTTATATATACATATGTATCTACACACATGCATATATACACACATACATATATATACACACATACATATATATACATATGTATCTACACACATACATATATATACACACATACATATATGCACACACATATAAATACACATATATGTGGTATGTGTGTATTTCAGGGTGTTGAGCCTCTTTGACTTGATGTCAAGATGATGCAGGTTAGAATATATCTCAGAGACTTACTGTGTGATCCAGGGAGAGTCGTTTAGCCTTTCTTAGATTTAGTGTACTTATATGTAAAACAGAGATAATAATGGCACCTACTTCACAGGATTGTTTTGAGAATCAAATGAGAAAATGTATGTAAAGTGTTTCGAAAACTTCAAAAGTGCTGTACAAACCGATGGCTACTTTGAGTCAGTAAACTGGCTAAAAGAGGATAATGTAATTGAACGTGTACCACTAAAATGTCCACTATGCCTCTGTCCACATGAGACCATCTGTCATGAAAACTGAAGGCTAGAGTTGTTATTCATTCGTATTTAGATATCATTCTAAAGGGTATTTCTTATCATTCCATAAAAATCTAGAGCTGCTCAGTAAGGAATAGTAAATCAGAGGAAAGTAGATGTTCTTTTAAAGATTTTTGACATGCCTACCTTGTATTTCTTTAGGAAAATCTGAACAAGTTGATGTCAAATTTAAGAACAACTCACCCTCATTTTGTGCGTTGTATAATTCCCAATGAAACCAAAACCCCAGGTAATTCACAATATGAATCTCCAAACCATTCACAGTGCCAGATAATTTGTTGATATTTGATTTTTTTGTTTGCTTTTATATCTCAGGAGCCATGGAACACAGTCTTGTTTTACATCAGCTACGCTGTAACGGTGTCCTGGAAGGTATCAGAATTTGCAGAAAGGGATTCCCAAATAGGATCCTTTATGGAGATTTTAAACAAAGGTATGGGATTAAAAATCCATGTCTTCTTCTAATGAGAAGGGATAATGTTGGCATCTGAACCAATCAATTAAATAGTAAGCATTTATTAAGAGGCTACTATGTACCAGGCATTTTGAGATTACAAAGACAAGAATTAAATAGTTCCTGACATTAATATTCCTGACCTTCTATCAAAGGAGACCACATCTATACATAGAAGTATATACAAAGTTGGTTACATGATAATTTGGTGGTGGGAGACAGCAGTATTTGGGAGCCTCTAGAAAACCTCATGTAAGAAATGACACTTGAGCTGAGCTTTGAAGGCAACTAGAAATTCTAAGAGGTAGATATAAGGTATGGGCGTACTCCAGACAAGGGTGAGGCACAGAAAGAGGAGAAGCAATGCACGTTTGTGGAATAGCAAGGACACAAGCTTAGCTGAACTATAGATTGTGTAAAATAGAGTCATTCATGACAAGGCTAGGGTTTTAAATGCCAGAAAGGAATTACAGAGAACCACTGTAATTTACTGAGCAGGGGAGTGATAATGGTTAGACCTGTAATTTAGGGCTATTTATTTGTTAACTGAAATGAAGAAGTGCTGATAGGAGGTCACTTTCAAATGGACATCCTTCTAGAATTCTTAATTCACCACTGAATGAGATGTATGTATGTCTTTTCTAGAGACTGAACCATGTATCCTAGTTAGGAGATGTTAGTTCTAACTGTGGTTCTGGCATTAATTAGATGTATGACTTTGGGCAAATCACTTCAGCTCTTTGCATCTCTGTTTCTTTATCTTGATAATCTTTAAGGTTCTTTTTTATTTTTATTTTTTATTTTTTGCTTTTTGGAGGGCACTTGGGGTTAAGTAACTTGCCCAAGGTCACACAGCTAGGTTTTTGTTTGTGTGTGTTAAGTGTCTGAGGCCGGATCCGAACTCAGATCTTTCTGACTCCAGGGCCAGCGCTCTACTCACTGCGTCACCTAGCCGCCCCGATCTTTAAGGTTCTTACAACTTTAGCAATCCAATGTTTGCCTTATGTTTAAATTTTCAGGTACCGTGTATTGAATGCCAGTGCTATCCCAGAGGGACAGTTTATTGATAGTAAGAAAGCTTGTGAAAAATTGTTGGCATCTATTGATATTGACCACACCCAGTACAAATTTGGGCATACCAAGGTAATGACTTAATATTTCCAATATATTTCACATGTTAGACACTTGCTTTCTTACTTACAACTAACAAAAAACTAAGTGTTGCTTTGCCTTTTCTCCTTTAAGGTGTTCTTTAAAGCTGGGTTACTGGGAACTCTGGAAGAGATGAGGGATGATCGTTTGGCTAAACTGATTACACGGACTCAGGCCGTGTGCAGAGGGTTCCTCATGAGAGTAGAATTCCAAAAGATGGTCCAGAGAAGGTAGAGTACTGTCTTAGTTCATTCTCCATATTCTCTCTCTCTCTCTCTCTCTCTCTCTCTCTCTCTCTCTCTCTCTCTCTCTCTCTCTCTCTCTTCTCATCCCTCTCTCTCTTTGGGAGAAAAGAGTCTTCTCAAAGTAACCAAAGTTTTCTTACAGGGAGTCCATCTTTTGTATTCAGTACAACATTCGTTCATTCATGAATGTCAAACACTGGCCATGGATGAAGTTGTTTTTCAAGATTAAACCCCTCCTCAAGAGTGCTGAAACAGAAAAGGAGATGGCCACCATCAAGGAAGAATTCCAGAAAACTAAAGATGAACTTGCCAAGTCAGAGGCAAAAAGAAAAGAGCTTGAGGAAAAAATGGTGACTCTGCTACAAGAAAAAAATGACCTTCAGCTCCAAGTACAAGCTGTATGTATTTTGTAATCCTTTCTACCACTTCCTTTCAGTAGCTAGCATGATACAATGAAAATGGTGCTAGTTTTGAAGTCAAAGGACCTGAGTTTAAATTCTTCCTGTTTTCTATTACTATATGACTGCGGACAAGTCACTTTACCTGCCAGGGTTCCGTTTCATTGTCTGTAAAATGAGGAGACTGGACTAATTAATTTCTAAGATCCCTTTCTATGCTAAATCTGTGTTCTTTGATTTAATTAATTGAAGCACCAGTTAATTAGTGTTACTTTTTCAGTATAAAAGCTGACATTTACTAGTTGTAGAAAATAATAATGCTTATTGAATAACTAAGGATGTAAGGCATGTCAGAATTTATCTCCTTAAAGGAAATAACTCACTTTTTCAAAGGAAAGTGAAAATTTGTTGGATGCTGAGGAAAGATGTGACCAGCTGATTAAAGCCAAATTTCAACTTGAAGCTAAAATCAAGGAAGTCACTGAAAGGGCTGAGGATGAAGAAGAGATCAATGCTGAGCTGACAGCCAAGAAGAGGAAACTGGAGGATGAATGTTCAGAACTCAAGAAAGACATCGATGACCTTGAGCTGACACTGGCCAAGGTGGAAAAGGAGAAACACGCTACAGAAAACAAGGTATGATCTGTGTGGGTATTTCTTCTTGATGTAAGTCATTGAGGGACTCAGGGTAGGTGTTCAGATAATTCATAGTGCCTTCCTGTCCACTTTTTTCACAGGTTAAAAATCTAACTGAGGAATTGGCAGGCCTGGATGAAACAATTGCAAAGCTAACAAAGGAGAAGAAGGCTCTGCAAGAGGCCCATCAACAAACTCTGGATGACCTCCAAGCTGAAGAAGACAAAGTCAATACATTGACAAAAACTAAGAGCAAACTGGAACAACAAGTTGATGATGTGAGTGATGGTCACCTCAGTGAATGCCCATAATTTACAAACCATTTGTTATCAAACTAAAACTATTCTTCTTTCAGCTTGAAAGCTCCCTGGAACAAGAAAAGAAAGTTCGTGTAGACCTTGAAAGGAATAAAAGAAAGCTTGAAGGAGACTTGAAACTTGCCCAGGAATCCATATTAGATTTAGAAAATGACAAACAGCAGTTGGATGAAAGACTGAAGAAGTATGCCATAAAACTACCTATTTTTATTTTGAAATTAGAGTCTCAGTTTCCTTGTTTGTAAAATGAGTTTGTATTATCTTTAATAATATCCCTTCTATATCTAAAAAGTGTCTGGTTTTGGTGTACTTTCTGTATATTTTTAAATATTTTTTCTTCCATAGGAAGGACTTTGAATATAGTCAGTTGCAAAGCAAACTAGAAGATGAGCAAACTTTGGGCCTTCAATTCCAAAAGAAAATCAAAGAACTTCAAGTAAGGAGCTTGACAGGGATGCTGTAGAATCTGATGTAACCAATCACATGTCCTCTGCCCCTGTATAACAAAAGGAGACTTGTAAAGATGAGTCAAATGGGTGGGACCCTACTTGTTCCTCCAAGTTCTTTCTCTTTCTGCTCTCAAAAAAATGATGACAGCAAAGTAAGAAAAACAAGTCGCCCCTGTGTCTGCATTGCATGGAATGTCACACTTTTCCTTATTTCACAATTGCCTTTTTTTTTTTAAGTTTGAAGTTATCCTTGAAATAGTGACCATGGCATGATTATCTTGTGCAGGCTCGCATTGAAGAGTTGGAAGAGGAGATTGAAGCAGAGAGGGCCACTCGGGCAAAGGCAGAGAAACAACGAAGTGACTATGCCCGGGAACTAGAGGAGCTGAGTGAAAGACTGGAGGAGGCTGGGGGTGTCACTTCAACCCAGATCGAACTCAACAAGAAGCGAGAGGCAGAATTCCTGAAGTTGCGCCGGGATCTCGAGGAGGCCACGCTACAGCACGAAGCTATGGTTGCCACCTTGAGGAAGAAGCACGCGGACAGTGCAGCTGAACTCAGCGAGCAAATCGACAACTTGCAGAGGGTGAAACAGAAACTGGAGAAGGAAAAGAGCGAACTCAAGCTGGAGATCGATGACCTCGCTAGTAACGTGGAAAGTGTATCAAAATCTAAGGTGCTTTTCTTTTGAATGTCAAGACCAAAGCTCTTAACTCATTGGAAACCCCAATGTCGCTTCAGTTGTAAGCGGAATAACGAGGCTGTGGTTTCTCAATTTTTTAGGCAAATCTAGAAAAGATATGTCGGACACTGGAGGACCAGATAAGTGAGTCACGGAGCAAGACAGAAGAAACCCAAAGGAGTTTGAACGAGCTGACGGCTCAAAAGGCTCGTTTACAGACCGAGTCTGGTGAGGATGCGACAGAAAGTAGAAAGGGAAATCACTCAGATCTGAGAGGGGATTCGATATTTTTATTATTAATTTATTTGTCTAGTTTTTGTTGACAAGATTCAGTTCCACAATCCCTTGAGTTTCAAATTTTCTCCGCCCCCCCCCCCCCCATGATGGCATGTAATCAAATATAGGAATTGCAAATATCCTCACATTAAACATTAGGCAGGTTGTAAAGGATTGTAACCAATGGAAGGTACAATGGGAAAGAGGAAACAAAATAAAACAAGAAAAAGAAAGAGAGCAGATAGTTTGCTTCAATCTTCGTTCAAACACTGTAGTTCTTTCTCTGGATGTGGACATCTCTTTCCATCATTCATCTTTTGGAGTTGTCTCATAACCTTGCATTGCTGAGAAGAGCCCAGTCTATCAAAGTTGGTTGTGTCTGTAATTGTGTACAAAGTTCTCCTGGTTCTGCTCTTCTTATTCAACATCAGTTTATGTTAAGACTCTCCAGGTTATTATGAAGTCCATCTGCTCCTCATTTCTTATAGAACAATAGTATTCCATTGCATTCACATATCACAACTTGTTTAGCCATTGGATTAGATATTTTTCAAAAGTAAGACATGCTTGTGTCAGCGAATGGTGCAGAAACAATGAAACATGCCCCCAGATGAGGAGATCAGACTATTAAAGGAAGAGCTGATTCTCGCTAAGGATAAGAAGCCTTAGAATGTGGCTAAAGAAGTTCATTTTTAGGAAGGACAATTGAAACAGCCCACAAAGGGATGTTGGGTGATTTACCAGAAAAGGAGGATAACTCTGGAGAAGATAGGAAAGAGCAGCAGCCTAGAGTTTTAGAACCTAAACATCATTTAGTCCAACTTCTTCATTATACAACTGGGAAGCCTGAAGCCCAAAGAGATTAAGGGTCATATGCCAAATCATGTAGTGAGTCAGAGACTCACTAATGCTTTTAGTGCCTTTGACTGGGAAACCATAAATCTTCCCAGACCTGATCCATTGCCACACAGGTAAATTAACTTGCTAGTAGCCACAACCAAAGAACTGAAGATTCATTTTCTAAAGCATCATATCACTTGGCACTTCATGTGTACTACTTGATACTATTTGTGATTTAATGTGCATTATCATTTCTCCCCCACAAAATTGTAAGTCTAATAAGATCAGGAACCATGTTATAAGCTTCTGTATCTCTAATAACCAGCACAGTGCCACATGTGGGCACTTAACAGCTGTTTGTTGATGATATTAAAGAGTTTTACCTCTCCCACTCCCACCTTTGATCACAGGTGAACTGAGCCGTCAGCTAGAAGAAAAAGAAAGCATTGTATCCCAGCTTTCTAGGAGCAAACAAGCATTTACTCAACAAATTGAAGAACTCAAGAGGCAGTTGGAGGAAGAGACCAAGGTAAATACTATATACTGTGGTAATATTTGCCTACTACTCTATATTATCTGTTACCACCACCAGAATGAGAAAATTCTGTAGCTAACAGAAACTCAATTGAAATTAAATTTTGCAAGTAGTACTAACATTTTATCTTAATCCGTTCTCTGTTCTCTTTGTATTTTCCAGGCCAAGAATGCCCTGGCCCATGGACTACAATCTTCCCGTCATGACTGTGATTTGTTACGGGAACAATATGAAGAAGAACAAGAAGCCAAGGCTGAGCTTCAAAGGGCATTGTCTAAGGCCAATAGTGAGGTTGCCCAGTGGAGGACCAAATATGAGACAGATGCCATTCAGCGCACAGAGGAACTTGAAGAGGCCAAGTATGAAATAGTGTTTGTTTTGGAGGGAATTAACATTCTAAAAACCCCACTGTGATATGACCAATATCTACCAAGGTTTTCCCCTAACCTAACCTGGATAGATGCTGGTATCCTGTTTGTTCAGGTTAAGTGACACTAAATGAGGTACTCACAGGTCATCAACCAGTTAGCAAAAAGGAAAGAATACACAATAGCACTTAGCTCAAAGAGCCTTCTTGGTCCCTCTAGATAGGCATCTGCTCAGTGGGAGAGGGTGGTAGTCTCAGACATCCACCAAGCCTGAAGGAGAGTGGGACCTTTTAGGCTCATAAGCCACCAGCAAACCCCATCAACAGAGCAGAGCACACCAAGAAGCTGTATCAAGGCAGCCACAGCTTGATTCTTACTCCATTCTGGGGCCAATAAAGTCATAACATTGTCACCTTTTAGGGGAAATCTAGCCTAACTTATATTTGGGGGAAGAAGAATAAGGATAAGAGGAAACTATGGTAGATATTGGTTCCATCACTTCTACCCATCACATCAGGTGCCTTCTCAGGAAGCTAAATGGAGTACTCAATAGAGTGATGGCCTTAGAGTCAGGAAGGTACTTCTTAGTTATGTGATCCTAGGCAGATTGCTTGACAATAGTACTTTTTTTTAAGCAATTGGGGCTAAGTAACTTACACAAGGTTACACGGCTAGTCATTATTTATGTGTGGGTGCTCATTTTCTGAGGCCGGTTTCGATCTCGGGTCATCCCAACTCCGAGGCCAGCGCTCTTACTCACTGCGCCACCTAGCCGCCCCAATAGTACTTTTTTCACTGAATTTTTTGTGCTCACCAAATGAAATAAAGCACTTCTTAAATCTCTAAGTACCATATAAAATATTCTATTATTGTATTGAATTTAGAATCACTTGTGTTTAAGATCTTTTGTTTTAGAAACCAGAAGCTCTAATGAAATGTTTTTTCTTTCTATTCTCCTCTGCTATGGTACCTGATATTCCATAAATTTCCATCAATAAGATAAAGAAGTGTGATCATCTCTGGAGACAAGTCTTTTGGTAGAAAATAAATACTTTAAGGTGATGCAATGGATAGAGCACTGGCCCTGAAGGGCCTAGAGGACCTGAGTTAAAATCTGACCTCAAATGCTTACTAGCTGTATGACCCTGGACAAGTCACTTAACCTCTTAGTCCTGATTGCCTCAAAAATAAAGATACTTTAGAGAGGATGGAATAAGTAGATGTTAGAAAAAGAATCATAAGCAGTAGGTTAATGAAAGGTGACATGTTACAGTGAAAAGAGCATTGGCATTGGAGTTGGAGGACTTGGGTCAAGATTCTGCCTCTGTCATTTTCTTCCTGATGTGACCTTGGTCCAGCCACTCATCCTCATCTGTAAAATGAAGAGGTTGGACTAGATGACCCACAAGATCCTTCCCAAATCTAAATATGAATCTATGAGATTATAAGTACCTTAAAGGCAGGAACTATGTTTGCTTTTTTCTTTGAATACCTGCTGCTTAGCATAGCTGTAAGCAGTTAATAAATGCTCCTCAACTTAATTTGAATAAATATATTTAAAAAGTAGTGAAAATTTAATAGAATTTGCTTTTGTCTCTTATCCTTTAAGGAAAAAACTTGCCCAGCGCCTTCAAGATGCTGAGGAGCAGGTTGAAGCAGTAAATGCAAAGTGTGCTTCCTTAGAGAAGACAAAGCAGCGGCTACAAGGAGAAGTGGAGGACCTTATAATAGATGTTGAACGAGCCAACTCATTGGCAGCTGCTCTGGACAAAAAACAAAGGAATTTTGATAAGGTAACTTATTAACACACAGTGGGGTACAGCAGAAAGTGTGCCAGTCTAGAAGAGAGGATGTCTTGGGTCTGACCATGGCACTGGCTGCCACCTAGCCATATGACCTTGGACAAGTCATGTCTCTCCTCCAGTCTTCAGTTTTGGTGAAATGATCTTTAAAATTCCTTCCCACTCTGCCACTCCTTGGTTCTGTTTGCACCTTCTCTATTCATACAGCTGTTTCCAAATTATATTGTGCTGTTCAATTCAAAATGACTTTTAAGAGGCAGTAGTGGAAAGAGTGCTAGATTTGGAGTCAGAGAACCCAAGTTCAAATCCTCTAAAGTTCCTTCCAGCTATATGATTCTACGATTTTTCTTCATCCTGTTGCTGGTTTGCTTGAAGCTAAAGAGACAGTTAAAGACTTGTTGAAAATCTAATCAGAGGTTTCATGTGGAAAGCTCCCCTTCAGCAGGCCCAAATATGCAAATTTAATACCTACTAATGAAACATCTCTCTCTCTCTTTCTCTTCCCCCACTCTTTATGTTCCATGCAATCATTTTAAATATTAGAAGTATAAATATTTGGAGGGCTAGGAGTCTTGTTCTGTCTGAGAAAGTGACTTTATGGGCTGTGCTTTTCCACAGAATGAGATTAAAGGAAAGGAGAAGCAAGAGACAGAAATGGCAAGTCAGGTTGTGACATTGACTCTCCATATTAATGGTTGCAGAGTTTGGAAGAGCAAAGCAGAAAAATCTGTTAGCTGGATCACATAGTGAATAATTCGGTTTACCTTTGTTTTTTTCAGGTCCTGGCTGAATGGAAGACAAAGTGTGAGGAAAGTCAGGTTGAGTTGGAAGCAGCTCTAAAGGAGTCCCGCTCTTTGAGCACTGAACTCTTCAAATTGAAAAATGCCTATGAAGAAGCCTTAGATCAACTGGAAACTGTGAAGCGAGAAAACAAGAATCTTGAGCGTAAGTTCTGGTAGCTAATATGGAGAATTTTGTGAAAATTCCTGCCTTTGTACTTCTGTCACATTACTGTGTAGAATGAGGAATTGTGCTCACCCAGCTTGCCTTCAGACTCACTTAGCAGTTCCAAGGCTGCCAGGGCAGGGAATGCTGCCACCTTTGTTAGGTATATGTTAGTCTTTTTCACTACCATTAAACAGATAGGTAGTAATTACTATCAGTGCAATTTGTACATATATGGTATCTTGACTTTGGGAGACTTCTGATATACTAGTTAATGAAACATTTGTTGCTGCCCAGTTGTATGTAAGGTCCTCACTGGCTGCTATTAGAGAATATGAAAGCAATTTAAAACATACTCTCTTCCTTGAAAGAGCTTATAGTTTAGCACATATACAGTGAGGCATATGTCATTTTACATATAGTTGTGTTGGTTTACCACCCTCAAAACTATATTGGTAGAATTTCAGATTATATTGTTTAGTCATTTCAGTGCCTGATTCTCCATGACCCCATTTCAGGTTTTCTTGGGAAAGATACTAGATACTTGCAATTTCCTTCTTCAGCTCGTTTTACAGAAGAGGAAACTGAGGCAAACAGGGTTAAGTGACTTGCCCAGGGTCACACAGCTAGTAAATGTCTGAGACAAGATTTGAATTCATGAAAACGAGGCTTCCTGACCCCAGGCCCAATGTTCTATCCACTCTGCCACCTAGCAACCTTTGAGAATTTCAGATTTAGTGGTTGAGAAAATCTTTTAAACTCTAGGTATTTTAAACTAATGTTCACTTTTTAATTCATAGAGGAGATAGCAGATCTTACTGAACAAATTGCTGAAAATGGTAAAACCATCCATGAACTTGAGAAATCAAGAAAGCAGATTGAGTTGGAAAAAGCTGATACACAACTGGCTCTTGAGGAAGCAGAGGTAGGTTTTGGTGTTAAGAGAAGCAGAGGGAGATAGAGTGAGAATGGACATAGCCCTGGCTTAGGTTTTGGATGTCTTTTCATTTCCTGATTTTTTTCATTATATTTCTTTCCTCTCCTTGTCTTAACTACTCCTCTGTAAAACAGTGGTGATAATCCCTTTCTTACCCTTTGCATAACATTACTGTAAGGTGTAACAACGTCTAAGAATCACATCTGAAGGCCTTTAAGAAAGTTATCGCGTAAATATAAATATAAGATCTCAAAGATGAGATTGATTATCATTGCTAGTAACTTCTCACTGACATGATGTATATGGAAGATAAACTAGGAAACTTAGTTTTGGGTATTACAGAAATGGCAGGTGGTATTTTAGCTGGGCCTTAACTGTCTCTAAGCATAGTGTTCTCTGCATTGTCCCTGGTACAAGTTTTTTATTTCCTTTTTCCTTTTAAAGGCAGCTCTTGAGCATGAAGAGGCTAAAATCCTCCGCATCCAGCTTGAACTGACACAAGTAAAATCAGAGATTGATAGAAAGATAGCAGAGAAAGATGAAGAGATTGAACAGCTAAAGAGAAACTACCAGAGAACTGTGGAGACCATGCAGAGTGCCCTAGATTCAGAAGTGCGAAGCAGGAATGAGGCCATTCGGATAAAGAAAAAGATGGAAGGAGATTTAAATGAAATAGAGATCCAGCTGAGCCATGCCAACCGCCAGGCTGCTGAGACACTGAAGCACCTCAGGAATGTCCAAGGACAGCTCAAGGTTGGTGTTGCACACTCTAGCTTTTTTTTTTTTTTTTAAGCAATTGGGGTTAAGTAACTTGCTCAGGGTTACATGGCTAGTTATTTTTATGTGTGGGTGCTAATTTTCTGAGGCCAGAACTGATCCCGGGTCCTCCCGACTCTAGGGCTGGTGCTCTTACTCACCGTGCCACCTAGCTGCCCCCACAACCTAGCTTTTGACTTAGCCACCGATATTTGTAAAATGATGGACCCTGGGCTATAATGGTCATGATCCTAATACTTCCAAGAACATCCTTGTTGTCTTTCTGATCAGGATAGCCAACTGCACCTGGATGACGCTCTTCGAGGCCAGGAAGACCTAAAAGAACAGCTCGCCATCGTTGAACGCAGAGCCAACTTGTTGCAGGCAGAAGTGGAAGAACTCCGAGCTGCCTTGGAACAGACTGAGAGAGCTCGGAAACTGGCTGAACAGGAGCTCTTGGATTCTAATGAGAGGGTGCAACTGTTGCACACCCAGGCAAGTAAAAGTGAGGAAAGAGAAGAGATGGAGCCTTGGACACAAGGCTAACTTCATTCTTTTTCTTTTCATTAGAACACCAGCCTCATTCATACCAAGAAGAAGCTTGAAACAGATGTTACCCAACTCCAAAGTGAGGTTGAGGATGCCAGTAGGGATGCAAGAAATGCTGAGGAGAAAGCAAAGAAAGCTATAACAGATGTAAGGTTTTTTTCTTCTTTGTAACAACTTATTTTTATTCTCTATTCAATTGCCAAGAACTCTAATGTTAGCTAGCATTTTATATGCGGGTTTACAAAGCACTTTACATCCTCACAACCACCCTCCAATGATGTAGGCACTGCCATTATCCCCATTTTACAAACTGAGTGTGGAAAAGGTTAAGTAAATAACTTAGGGTTACATAGCTACTAAGCTTCTGAGGCAGGACTTGAATCCAAGTCTTTCTGTCTCCAAGTCCATGCACTAAACTGGCAACCTCATCATTTAATAGCAAGATTATTAAAGCATCACTAGAACTGGTTCTTGACAATCTGTCAAGGAAATACGTACATGAACGGGTGTGATGAATGGCATTGTGCTGTAAATATTCTTTCTATTCTATATACATCCGGCTCAGCTTGTATCCTCCCTTCTTGTTGAAAAATTTTGTATATGCAGCAGCAATGCCTTACAAATACCACAGAGAGTGAGAAATAGAAGCTATTATGTTCTGCTTCTTTCCATCTTTCTTTGTTTTATTGCGAAGGCAAAATTGAGACCAACTGGTACCATTTTATTTAAAAACATTGCCATTTCCTAACAAAGCTCTCTTTTCTTACCTAAGCAACCCTCACCTCTCTTCCCACCATCCTAGGGAAGACATCATTCTCCCTATTCCCAGTTATGCATCTGTAGCTTTGATACCGTTCTCTGGCATACACTAAGAACTTTTTTTCTCCAATTGGTTGTTCTTTTACATAAGGCTGGCTTTCTTTCTCCTTTAGTCTTGTCTTGTTAGCTTTTAGATTCGCTAATCTTTTTTATATCTCTATGAGAGTATCTCATCATTACTCAGGTCCTCAAATGTTATTCTCTATAGATACATCTCTATCCTTGAACTTTCACCTTCTCCTCAGTCCTGTGTTTTTTGCCACCCAAAACTACAAAAAAAAAACCCTACAAAAACAAAACTCTGCTGACTCAGACATTGTCCTTGGCACTATCACCACCACCACCACTGTTTCTCTCCCATGACTGGGAAATACAGAATGAATATTAGTTATATTTATGCTTCTTCAATATTTTGATAGTTCTGTGATCTCACCAATATGGGTTTTGCATACTGCTTTTTTATCCTATGGGACTATTATCCATATTCTTCCATAGATACTTCCCAAAGAATCCACCCAATATTTTAAAGGTCTTTCTATAGGTTCTGGGTTTTTTTTTCCTATAATTTGGAGGTACCAGTGGAACACTTAATCTCTCCATACATTATCCCCTTTTCTCACCACTTGATTGCAGCAAGTTAGGATGGACCCAACCAGATGGAATCAGAAAGTTACCAGGATTCTTCAAGAGTCTCTGTAGGGACCTTTTTAGATATCCCAAGGTACACCAGAAAGGGCATTAGATAGCTCTAACATGCTAGATTAGTCTTTTTTTTTTTTTTTGGCTTTTTTGGAGGGGGGGAGGGCAGGGCAACTGGGGTTAAGTGACTTGCCCAAGGGCACAGAATTAATAACTGATTAAGTGTCTGAGGTCGGATTTGAACTCAGGACCTCCGGACTCCAGGGCCAGTGCTCTATTCACTAGATTAGTTTTAGGTCCATCCTCTCACTAACCTTGGGAATTTGAGCAAATCATTTCCATTTCCTGGGCATTAGCATATTAATCTGTATAATAAGGGGGCTAGGCTAGTTGAACTCTAAGGTCCCTTCTATTCTATGATTCTTTTATTTCCAGAATTTGGTAATGTAATAATAATTTAGTAGTGTAACATTAATAGAAATTAACCTTTTCATGTCTGTTTCCTTTGTAAAATTTATATTTTTGTTTCCTTTCAGCACCTCTATTAAGCAATGATTAGCACTAAATAATAAAGACACATACATTAAGGAGCCAAAACATCTAAACTCTGGAAAGGGAAAAGCAGTTTTTATCTGTGGATTACTATGTCACATACTGAAGATTTTTTTCAATATACTTTAGAATTATAACTATTTAAATATTATTAAATTATTTTTTCTCTGATAGCAATCAATTTTCTAATTAGCACCTAGTTCATTGAGAAGAAACGTTGGAAAAGTGGATAGAGAGAGCTGACCTTAGAATCAAGAAGCCCTGGTTTCAAGTTTCTCCTCTGAAACAGAATGGCTCTGTGGCCCTGAACAACTCACTTGTCCCTTGAGTGTCCCTGCATTCCTCTAATACTATACATTGTAGATGTCCCTCTCACTGTACTGTGAGAGGAAGTTTCCTTCCCTGGATTTCCTTATGCTAATGAACTAATGAATTAAAATATTACATATAAATTCCTATTTATTATCTATTTATCATTGCCAAGATATCTATTGTGATGGGTCTTATTCTTATATCTGGTGTTAGCCCCCATTTATTTAGTTCTTTCTTCTCTTCTCAAATATGGTACTGTCTGTTTACCTTGTAGTGAGGAAAATTTTGTAAAACTTGAATCCTTTATAAACATGTGGTATTAAGTGGATGTAATTCATGTTGCCAGGCGGCCATAATGGCTGAGGAGCTGAAGAAGGAGCAGGACACCAGCGCCCACCTAGAGCGGATGAAGAAGAACCTGGAGCAGACGGTGAAGGACTTGCAGCACCGCCTGGATGAGGCCGAGCAGCTGGCCCTGAAAGGAGGAAAGAAGCAGATCCAGAAGCTGGAGGCGCGGGTACTGTCAGAGCTCACTGGGACTTTTCATTTTCGATGTCATGTGGTGGGGAACTGTGCTGCCTGAGCACTCTCTTCTCTTCCTGGACACTTCTCGTCTATCTACAGACTACTCTTTTATTTTTCCAGATCCGAGAGTTAGAGTTTGAACTTGAAGGAGAGCAGAAACGAAATACGGAGTCAGTTAAGGGACTCAGGAAATATGAACGTCGAGTCAAAGAGCTGACTTATCAGGCAAGTGGAAGAAAAGCAAATGTTTTCCTCTTTTGCCTTTTCTGATATGTTTGAACATGACCATTTTCTCTCCAAATATACTGAAATTAGAAATGTCTTAGAAAAAGTCATAAGTAAGGGATAGAGAGAAAGGAGATCAGTGGAAGAAGAAATGCCTGCAGGTGTATAGAAAATAAGGGTTTGTGTGATATGACTGTGTTTCAGAGACCAGAATCATAGGAGAGAGACACCAAACCCTTGGATAGATCCAAAGTTTAGAATCTTAGAATCCTGGCTTCCTTCAAAGTTCAGTTCAAATACCACCTCTTATGTGAGGACTTCCCTCATAGTGCTAGCTGATAGTGATTTCACTGTCAAATTACTTTGTATTTATATTGTATATGTTTTTTATACACATGTACAAACAGACATCTACACAAACATGTTTTCTCCCTTGGTAGACTGTAAGCTCCTTGAGGGTAGGCCCTGCTTCATTTTTGTCCTTATATTCAGTGCCTAACAAACCCTGGCATATAGTAGAGATTACTTTTGATTGATTGAGTGGTGACAGAAAGCTAACAGTCAATTCGATGCTTTACTAATGCAGCCCAAACTCCATTGGATCCAATCAGGTGGCAAGGAGATGTCAGAGCCACTGGAACTAGATGTGGAGAATCTTCCTGTTGTGATTGTCCTGGCAATTAGAGCTGGGGAGAACTGGCCATGGTGCCTTTTAATCTCTTTTTCCTTCAAATGGTATTCACTGTTGCTCTACCATCTATATCTTGTTAAGTTTATTCTGTTTGTCTTATCTTTTTAGGGTGAAGAAGACAGGAAGAATGTGTTAAGATTACAGGATTTAGTGGATAAACTGCAAGTAAAGGTCAAATCCTACAAGAGACAAGCTGAGGAAGCTGTAAGTCATACAACACAGATATCTTAAGCAATTGGCAAACCATCCTTATTTCTCACAAAAGACATGATGAAACCCATGCCTCCTCTTTACCTCCTCTGACTGTTTGGTTTCAGGATGAACAAGCTAATGCTCACCTCACCAAATTCAGAAAAGCTCAACATGAGCTGGAGGAGGCTGAAGAACGAGCAGATATTGCAGAGTCTCAAGTCAATAAGCTAAGAGCTAAGACCCGGGATTTTACCTCCACCAGAGTAAGTTGGCTTTAAAGAGCACTCTTACTGATAGGGAGGACTAGTTGAATTGAGTTAGGCAAAAGAGAAGAGTGGGTGAGGAAGTATTTTCATTTTGAAGAGTCTCCCCAAAGGTAAAGAATAGAAGACCAGTATTGTCCCATTGAGGTTTCCCTCTGCTTGTTCTCTAGGGAGTACATTTTGAGGATTCATTAAAGTAGGGAACTGAGTGTCTGACATTACACACTTCTAACAGTTCATTCACTTCAGAAATTGTGTATCCAGGCCTTAGCCTGGGAAGAGAGGAGTGTCTCAATAAGGAACAAAGTGGGGTGTGCCTATGGGGGGATTTTTTCCTATTGAAACACTACCAATTTTATAATTGAAGCTAAGGGGAAAATATATTTGAAAAACATTTGTATTATATAGTTATCCCTTCCACATCATGGGGGTTTAGGGTGTGGTGCCCACACAATCTGGAAAATCTTCATATTTTTTGGATCTCCTTTCATACCAGAGAAGAAGTTTGAATTTTTTCTTTCTTTTTTTTTTTTTGATGAGGTGTTTACAGTACCTTATTGTAAAATCTGGGTTAAGAATTGGTCATAGGCTCTGTGTCATCTGCGGGCCATTACATGTCATCTGTAGCTTCTGCAAAAATCCCCCAAAATTCCCATTTAATTTCTTATGCTGACCTGTGTTATATTGATAATATTTTTTTTTAAGTTGCAATGTAGAAAGGATAACTATAGTTGCTTTTGCTAAAAATTAACTTCTTTACTTCCTTATGGCTTAGTCTCTTCCTAAAGAAATTTTAGGGTTAGAATCTCCAAAGAATAAAATGCCTGAAGTTATGTACCTGTTCATAGATTTTAAGGGCCATAAAATGTACTTGAGTTCACATACTGAAGTATGGGCATGTAAATCCATGAAGGTGCCTTGAGTAAGGGTCTAGTAGCAGATCAATGCAGTGATATCTGATGTGAATAAAAAAGACTTCTTTTTTTTCCCCCATTCCCAGGTGGTACATGAAAGTGAAGAGTAATCTACTTCTGGGAGCTGGGCAGAAAATATGCAAAATGTATATTTCCCTGGTTCCTAACTATGTGTGCTTGTAGCTGCCATGTGGCTTTTTCTCACCTGTATATACATGCACATAATAAACTTCTCTCTGCTTTCACTTTTGATCAGCTTCACTCTATCCTTTCCTCCACCCAGAATTGAATAATTTAGAGACCTTTGTGTTTATGTTGATGTCCCTGTGAGCCAATAATTTGTTCAGTCAAAGGAGCCTGTATCAGGGTTGCATGGGGATAACAACTACATTATGTAGCAGTCACGGTTTTGGGAAGATTAAAAGAGTCTGTGAAACTACTTTGAAAGCTGTTACATTCTCATAAGTAGTGACCTTATTACTTCCTTACAGGAAGAACACAATATTAAGGTTTATACCCTTCTCCCTGCCACAGTCTTTGTTCAGTCATTTCAGTTATGTCTAACTCTTCCTGACCTCATCTGGGATTTTCTTGGCAAAGATACTAGAGTGTTTTGCCATTCTCTTCTCCAGCTCATTTTCACAGATGAGGAAATTGAAACAAACAGGGTTAAATGACTTGCCCAGGGTCACAGAGCTAGTACATGTCTGAGGCTTGATTTGAACCCAGGTCTTCCCTACTCTTGACCTGGCATTCCATTCACCTAGATACCCCAGAATCTTAATTAAGTTTCTGTCATTTTGCCTCAGACATATTCTTGTTTTCCTCTCTGTCAGATTCCCTTGTATTCTCTAGAAAATCTATGGTCTGACTCAGTGGGTGAAAATGATAACATATAGTTGGAATTAGAGAACTATAGAAATTGTGAGTGGTAAGTGGCCTTGGAGTTCATCTGGCACGCCTCCTCTATTTCGCTGAGGTTTAGATGGATGGTTCTCTTCTGAGATTTTCAGAACAATTGCTCTCAGATATGGGGGAGACAGAGACATGAGTCTGTCCTCAAAATGGATATGATAAGGTCTATCTTCATCAGTGATGAGTCATGTACTCTCACTCTTCTAGGGATACTAAAGCCTCAGCCAAATTAGGGTAGAAAACAGGAGAGACTCTTCTTCTCCCTCCCCCCCTCTGGCTCTCTCTGTCTCTGTCTCTCTGTCTCTCTCTGTCTCTGTCTCTGTCTTTCTCTGTCTCTGTCTCTCTGTCTCTCTCTGAATCTGTCTCTGTCTCTGTCTTTCTCTGTCTCTGTCTCTCTGTCTCTGTCTCTCTGTCTCTGTCTCTGTCTTTGTCTCTGTCTCTCTGTCTCTCTGTCTCTCTCTGAATCTGTCTCTGTCTCTCTCTGTCTCTGTCTCTCTGTCTCTCTCTCTCTGTCTCTCTCTGTTTCTCTCTCTCCATGAATTCTAGAGTTTATTTTGAGCAGGTAGTTGTCAACAAGACCAAAAGCCTCTTAAGGAGAGGGCACTGTCCTGTGCAGAGTAACTATTTAATAAATTTCTAAAATTATATCATGTTTCCAATCAATTAGCATTAGAACCACATGAAATCATAGTAACTTTACTGGGTCTGGACTATTTCAAAGTCAACTAGCAGTTGAAGGCTACCTTTCCAATATTGCCACACTGTTAAGAATGTGTCTAGCAATAGCCCTTAGGACATATGTAGCCTTGGACTCAGACTCTGACTCTCATCCCTATATCCAAGAGGACTCTGGGAGTCAACCAGAAGGTAAGAGGAAGGAAGCACATGAGCTTCCTATCAGCAGATGGTGCTAAGTCAACTGTTTCTTTTTGACCAAATACCAAGTCCTTCTCACCCCTACCACCTTCCAGTCTGGATTGAGTTTTGCTTTAGTCTTGTTCTTCTTCTCCATGAGAGATCTTCAGAAAGGGGGGTGGGGCAGAGAGGAAGAATGGCTATTTAAACCCCTAAAGTTAAGTCTATAGCACCAAGATCATCTTTATGCTTTTCAGAGGCAACAGGGTGAGGAGCATGCTGGAAAATCCATGGAAACAAATTACAAAGTTTACTATCTTCTGAGTTTTGCCTTCAGGATAGGAATGAGATTGTTATTTGTATGTTTACATATCAACGATTTCAAGGTGGTCTATAATAACAACAATATTAGCACATTATTGCGTTCAAAATTATTTTCTATACCTTTTTACTTAATATGTTAGATGTTAGTGCAGTGTCATTATCCCCATTTTACAAAGGAGGAAATGGAGGGTCAGAGAGATGAAGAGATTTACCAAGTGTTACATTTGTCAGAAGTGTATATGGGGAGGCAGTGTATATAGTGGACAAAGAGCCAGCCGGAACCAAGAATAACTGGGTTTAAGTCCCATCTAGGACACATCCAAGCTATACAACCCTGGGAAAATCACTTAACCTCTCAATGTTTTAGGCAGCTCTGAAAGACTCTAACTTTCAGAAAAGGTGTCATTTTGCACTGGTAGAGGAGGTTCTTCTTTCTGAGAGTTCCCTATGACAGTGAAACCAAAGATCCAGTCCCTACCCCCTATCCGTATGGCTAAGTGTCATAGATGGGATTAGAATTCAGGCCTTCTGACTCCTTGTCTCTATATACCACATGGCCTCCCTAGAGCTGATCCCTAGGAACATGGCTTTTTAATGCCTCAGCCAATAGTAAATAATTAAGAAATGGAATGGATTCCTGACCTGTGATTATCACTGGTACTCAGAGGTCAGAAATTAACCTGAGAACCAATAGGCCCTCAAGCACTGCCATGGCCAAAATAGTCATTTAAAAAATTGCCTTCTGCATTTTAATGAGGATATGTAAATAAAAGACAACAGTATAGATCTCTTCTTGATTTAAATTACCTAAATTAACTCATCCTACAACCCTTCTCAATTAAGAACAGAAAATGTTCAAATTTAAGAAGACTGGAAGCCTCATACTGTTGTTTTATATGAAGAGAGAACAAGGAATTGAGGTCGATATATTCAAAAGCAGACATCAAATTTTACCAAGCACTAACCTTTACCCATTCCTTTTTCTAACTCTCATTTCTAGGATTTTCTCCTTCTTGACCATTTCACCAGCTATTCAATCTCATACTGATTAAGGTTCCCCTGTCTTGTTCAGCAGGAAGAGAGTAAGGATCGTGGCATTTTAAATTGGAAGAGAATCTGGAAATTATTTAATATAACCTTTATATTTTACAGATGAGGAAATTGAGTTCTAAAGATGGGAAAAAAACTTCCTCCATAACTTGCACACAGGTAGTAAGTGGTCAAATTATGCTTTCAAGGCAGGTATTCAGACTTTGAATTCAATATTCTTTGAACTATACTACAAACTCCATGGATATTTTTTAAATAGGAAAACAGATAGAGGTCAAACTAAAACAACATTCAGACAGGAATATGTGACATGGCACCTAAGTTCAGTGTGCTTTTATGATTTAGTGATTTTACATACTATAAATTCTCAAAATGAAGGGAAATTAAATGCTAGAATCTGTCCATGGCTGTCTACTGGGAGAAAATATATTCTATAGGAATATTGTTCCTTTATAATGAAGTCAATGAGAAATTAATTTTTAAAAATTTCCTTTATTCTTACATACTTTTCTGGAATTCTACTTTCTATAGAATTCCACTGTAGTTTAAGTTCACTATTTTTAAGTGGGAGGAAAGCACTGTACTAACCTTAAATAAGGAACTAAGAGTGACATTTAAAGAACTGAAGAGAAGCTCTATCTTAGAGAAAAGGCATCAAGAGATTGAATAGCTGGTGAAATGGTCAAGAAGGAGAAAATCCTAGAAATGAGAGTTAGAAAAAGGAATGGGTAAAGGTTAGTGCTTGGTGAAATTTAATGTCTGCTTTTGAATATATCGACCTCAATTCCTTGTTCTCTCTTCATATAAAAGCTGTTTCCATTACCTCTTTTAAAGTCACACTTAAAATAAACACACTTTTTCTGATGTTGGAGAGATACAGAACTTTGGGTTTTTAAAAAGAGATTGAGGAAATGGAGACCAAGAGTCTGAAAAACTTCTTTGCTGAGAGTGGTTTTCAGATGACCTCTTTTTTTGATTGACAGTTCCCTTCATGTTCACATGTGGGATACCGGTTCTAAAAAAGTAACAAGTCCTTATGGGGAGAAAACTAATGTTTGAAGTTTTCCACCAGCTGAGGATGTCAACCTTCAATTTCTTTTAGGCTGGATCATCACAGCAGCTGGGAATGTGGGGCAAAGAATCTATCCAGCATGAAGGAGTCTGTTTATACTCCTACAAATGGTCTGTTTCTAAAAACAACCTTGGGCTGAGGGGATTTGATGACTACTTTCTGGTCCTGAACTATGATCTGGTTACCCTCAGCAATGCTGAGACATTCCCAGGAGCTAGCCTGCCTCCAGTCTGCATGCCACCATGAGAGACAGTAACCCCCAAATGGCAAGGGCTGTTTTTATTTAAGATGTTTTATGGTCATGAGGAGTAAGAAGAAATCACAACTGGTGGCCAATAATAGATCTCCTCCTTTTTGTCTCTGGGCCCCAAAGATTAATCCTCTTATTCCCCCTCTTTTTTGTTGTTGTTGTCACCACTCATTTTTCCACGTATGTTTCCCTAACTGTAGGTCTGTTTCTGAACTGATTGAGGTTCCCCTCTGTTCCTGTTCAGCAGGAAGAGAGCAAAAATCATGGCATTTTAAATTGGAAGAGAATCTGGAAATTATTTAATATAACCTTTACATTTTACAGATGAAGAAACTGAGCCCCAAAGATGGGAAATAACTTGCTCCATAACTTGCACACAGGTAGTAAATGGGCCAAATTATGCTTTCAAGCCAAGTATTCAGACTTTGAATTCAATATTCTTTCAACTATACTAGGAACTACATGGATTTTTTAAAAATAGGATAGAGGTCAAACTAAAACAACAAACGTAGATAAGTTATGTAGCTACCCGAAGTCTTAAAATTAATAGTTATACTGTTTTTTTAAATATAAATGGTAGTAGACCTGGTTTCTAAGTTCTTTTCTCCTTCTCTGGTTATCTCCCCCCCCCCCACTGAGCCCCTCTTTTATTTTTATTAGATAACTGGTATTCTGAAGAGTTTCTCTTTAGTCTTTATTTTATATCCTGAAAGGGGTGGGGCAAAGTTCATGATATACCTAATGGTCAATTGACCATTGCCTAGGGGGAGTTCAAGACTGGCTAGCCTAATGTCTTCTTGTTTTACCATGTGAAGATATAAAGTGATTTAAAGACCAAAAAAAGAGAAAAAAAAGAAAAGTAAAGGATACTTTATAGGATCTTTGAATTTGAAGGATAATAGAAATCTTTTAGACTAGAAGTGTCAAATGCTAGGCCCTTGGGAAAATGTAATTGGTTAATTAAACTAAATAAAAATACAATAAAATATGGATAATGTTCATTTGTGGTTTCCAAGCCAATTTTTGGCTGGCAGGGATTAGTTTCTATTTGATTTTTACACTATTGATCTGGATTGACCTCTTCATTTTACAGATGAAGAAACTGAGGCTCAAATAGATTATTATCAAAATCTTATAGGTTATAAGCAGCAGAACTAAAATTTGAACCTTAATCCTTAGACTTAAAATCTAGAATTCTTTCCACCAAACCACATGGATTTATTGCAATTAGAGTTGCAAGGAACCATATTGCTGTAAGTGTCTTTTTTCTTAGAGGGGTGGGTGGAGGCAGGCTATCTTGCTTCCAATTCTATTAATACTGAAATCTTCTGGTAAAGAAACTCCCTATATTTGCGGATAATCTGAAAGGCATATTCTTAGAGTTTCCATCACTCAGAGATTACGAAAATCACACAGATAGACCAGTATCTTACACCATATACCAAAATCAAGTCTAAATGGGTACATGATCTAGGTATAAAGGCTGATACTGGGAGAGCAAGGAATAGTTTACCTGTCAGATTTATGGAGTAGGGAAGAATTTATGTCCAAACAAGAGATAGAGAGTATTACGAAACACAAAATGGATAACTTTGATTACATTAAACTGAAAAGTTTTTGTACGAATAAAGCCAAAGTAACCAAGATTAGGAGGGAAGTGGAAAATTGGGAAAGAATTTTTACAACCAGTGTCTCTGATAAAGGACTCATTTCTAAAATATACAGAGAAGTGAGTCACATTTATAAGGATACAAGTCATTCCCCAATTGACAAAAGGTCAAAGGATATGAACAGGCAGTTTTCAGAGAAAGAAATGAAAGATATCTATAAGCTTATGAAAAATGCTCTAAATCACTATTGATTGGAGAAATGCAAATCAAAACAACTCTGAGGTACCATGTCTCACCAGTTAGATTGACTAAGATGACAAAAGAGGAAAATGATAAATGCTGGAGAGGATGTGGAAAAATCGGAATGCTAATGCATTGTTGGTGGAGTTGTGAACTGATCCAACAATTCTGGAGAGCAATTTGGAATTATGCTCAAAGGGCTATAAAATGTGCATACCCTTTGACTCAGCAATACCACTTCTAGGGCTGTATTCCAAAGAGATCATATTAGTGGTAGGAGGACCCAAATGTACAAAAATGTTTATAGCAGCTCTTTTTGTGGTGGCAAAGAGTTGGAAATCAAGGGGATGCCCATCAATTGGGGAATGGCTGAACAAGTTGTGGTATAGGAATGCAATGGAATGCTATTGTGCTATAAGAAATGAGGAGCAGAGGAGAGCAGAACCAGGAGAACTTTGTACACGATTACAGACACATTGTATCTGTGTTGACTGACTTTGATAGACGGGGCCCCTCTCAGCTATGCAAGGTTATAAGACAACTCTGAAAGACTCATGATGGAAAGGGATATCCATTATCCAGAGAAAAGAGCTACAGAGTTTGAATGCAGATTGAAACAAACTACTTGCTCTCTCACTTTTGTGTTTCATTTTGTTTTGTTTCTTTTTTCTCATTGTTTACTCCATTGGTTATAACTCTTCTTTACAACTTGACTAATGTTTAATGCGAATGTATTTGTAGAACCTATATTGGATTGTATGGTGCCATGGTGGGGAGAAGAGGGAGGGGCAAAAATTTGGAACTCAAGAGATTATGAAATTGAATGTTGTAAACTGAAAGTAAATAAATACAATTTTAAAATAAATAAATAAAAGAA
The DNA here is from genome assembly GCA_011680675.1 of Gymnobelideus leadbeateri. Classification (NCBI taxonomy): domain Eukaryota; kingdom Metazoa; phylum Chordata; class Mammalia; order Diprotodontia; family Petauridae; genus Gymnobelideus; species Gymnobelideus leadbeateri. The sequence continues at coordinate 71,420 of WOXC01010361.1, read as the reverse complement.
AATTGCACAGATGCCATACAACTAGCATATATCAGTCTACACTTTAATCCACATCTTCCTGCCTTTGAAACTCATCCTTTATCTACTTTACCATGCTATCTTTTCCCCCTATATTCTAATGTATTATACTGCAATTAGCCATATAGTTATCTGTGTTTGTTTCTTATTTTCCTGCGGACTACAAGTTCCTTAAGGGCAGATAGGAATGATATTACTTCCCCAATGCATAGCATAATGTTCTACACACAGTAGGTACTTAATAAATATTTGTTGTGTATGAGAGTAACTGGTATGGCTGATTTTTTAGAGTTAGTTTAATAGCATCTATTGTATCCTTTAATAGCATCTATTACATGACTTCTGTGACTAAGTCATGTGCCATAATTTGTACAGCTACTTGATGAACTACAACAACAACAACAAACAACAAAACATTTCTATAAAATATTTTTGTATCTATGGGATCTATTCTTATTTCATTGACCTCTTCATGGCATAGACCTACTAATAGCATCGAAGGATATCCAGGTTCATGACTTTGGGCTATAGTTCCAAATTACTTTTTAGAAGAGTTGGATTAATTTACAACTCCACAGACAGTGTATTAGTCTTCCTGTTCTTCCAAAGCTCATCTAACAATTGCTATTTTCCTTCTTTGTCATCAATGCCAATCTAATGTGAGTGAGGGAGAAGTTCAGAATTGTTCTAATTTGTATCTCTCATTATTATTGATTTGGAATGTTTTCTTTATATGGTTGCTGATAACTTGAATGTCTTCTCCTGAGACTTGCCTTTGCCTATCCTTTGATCATTCGTCTATTGCAGATTGGTTATTATTCTTATGAATCTGAATCAGTTCCCTACATATCTTGGATACCAAAACTTTAGCAGAGAAACTTTCTGCCAAGATATTTTGCCCTGCACCAAATTTTTTATGGAGAAAGTTTTCAATTTTATATAATCAAAATTGTATATTTTGTCTCCTTGATCTTCTTTATCCCTTAAGAACTCTTCTCCTATTCATAGCTGGAAAAGGTATTTCTTTTTCTGTTCCTCTTGTGTGTTCATGACATGAGCTTTTATACCTAGGTCACATACTTATTTGTAGCTTATTGTAGTATATATGCTGTGAGATTCTGGTCTAAACCTGTCCTGCCATATTGCTAGCTGCAAAAAAAAAAAAAATGACCTAGATTTCTTTGTCTCACTTTACTGACCTTTGAAACTTGAAAAGTTGGAGACTCCACTATCTTCATCTGAAATGGAAAAGAAAACATGAAAAATCCAGGACCAAAGCATGTTTCTCAGGGGCAAAAGATCTCAGGCCTTGAGACCTTTTCTTCTCACATGAAGGTCTTTCAACAAACACTAAAAGTGAAGGAGCCATTTGATGAAGTGAAAAGATGCAAAGAAAAAGTATCCCTGGTTCATCTGAAATCTTCCCTCTAATGTTTACTACTTATGTAAACTTGGACACAAAGTTCCCTCAATTTCTTCATTTATAAAATGAGGGGGAAGGTAAACTAGATGGCCTCTGAGGTGTCTCCTGTTTTCCAACTATAATCCCTAAACTTTTTTGCTGGCATTTAATTGGCCCTCAATTCAACCCCAGTTTTTCATTATTCTCTCATACTTTCTTATCTGTAGTCTACATTTTAGCATAAGTTGATTTGTAATTGAAGCTGTAAGGAACAATGTTGTCTTTTGTAGAGAGGAAAATAAAGTTCACCAATACTGAGAATAATTTTAAACTGTGTGATGAATTCCTAAGTAGAGGATAGCTTCTATTTTTTCCCAGTAAAGTCAGTAATTCAAGATCAGAGATCCAAAGTACTATATCTTAGCATAAGGCATAAGACCTAACATAGTGCCATGCTTATAATGTGATAAATAAATATTTGTTGATTTGACTTGATTTGGTAATTTACTCCTATTTGCTTGTCTAGTAGGATAAGAATCCACCCTAATGTGATGAATTATTCCCCTTTTGTGATGTTTAATGTTCAGGCTAACTGTCACTCCCACTGGGAAGATAAGCACTTCAGCTGTTATTTCACAGATAGATTTAAATAGGGTGCCTTCACATCACCTGTTGCTTCCTTTTTGCATCCACCATGGTTTGGAAGGTCAAAGTGGCAGCAACAGTTGGGCTACCCAGTGCTTACAACAGCACCAAAGCCTAGTTGCTGTATACTTTAAAAGCGAGGGGCAGATTAAGACCTCAGTCCAACCTCTCAACCCAAATTAGGTTGCCAAATAGTGTGGGAGGGAGGAACTCTAGAATAGTTACTTGATGGACACAACATTTGGAGAGAATCAAGTTGTGTGATTTTATTGGCGAATGGAGCTTTCAGGTGAGCAAACTCCCTACACTAATGCAGGTCTTCAACTCTTACAGAGTTCTCTAGGGACCCTGAGAAAGCAAGTGGCTTGTTTGGATTAACTAGCCAACATGTGCTTATAACATCCTATCAGTTCATCCCTCTTTATGACTTAGTCCTCCTGAAGCCATTCTTCATTTTCACTGTCACATTCAATACTTTCTCAAGGCATCACTCCTACCCTTACTTTATTTTCCTCCCTTCCTACTTTTGACACCATAGTTAACTAATTCCAATCTATACTCTCCTCTACTCTTGATTCCCTTGCCCCTGTTCCATGTCACTCATGCCTTGTCAAACTCTGGTTAATTTCCACCAATCTATCTCATTTGTTTATATATAGGTTCTAAAATGAGCTGGAGAAAAGAATAAAACTGTGCTGACTGGGTCTACTAGAAATACAGGTTATCTAATGTACACTGTGCTCTCACTGCAGCAAAACAGTCCTATTATTCCTCCCTAATTGACTCTCTATCACACTCTCCATAGTGACTGTTCCAAACTTCCTCTTTCTTCATTCAACCCACACCACCCTTATCCTCACCCTCTTAGTTGGAGGACTATGTTTCAGAAGCCTCCCTTTTATGTTGCAACCAGTTAATGTCATTCTTCATTCTCTCTTCATTACTTCAGTCTCTGGAGGGGATAACCTTTCTCACCAAGGACACCTCTCCATGTCCCCTGAGCCTATGTATCCCTGTCTCCTCCAACATATTGCCCTCACGTTGATTCACCTCCTCTTTGTAATTTTCAATCTTTATCTACTCATTTCTTCACTTTCATGTACAAACATGCCCAAATCTTCCCCATCCTTTAAAAAATCATCACTTGACATCACCCATTCAAGCATGATACTATGAATCTTTCCTTTCACACCTCTATACTTCTCCACTCTTTGCAATGTAGTAAACTTCATCACTCAATTGAAACTGCTCTCTCCAAAAGCCACTAGTGATCTCTTAATGACTATATCTGAGGTTCTTTCCTTAATTCTCATCCTTCTTGATTTCCTTACACCATTTGGCACCTTTTCTTTCTGGACTCATTTTCCTCTCTAGGGTTCTTGTTACATAACTTTCTTGGTTCTTCTCCTACTGTCTGACTGCTTCTCCTCAATCTCCTTTGTTGGATAACCTCTTAACTATGCTACCTCTTAACTGTAAGTGTACTCCTAAATATCTGTACAAGGCTCTTTTCTTTTTTCTTTTTTGGTCTCTACATTTTCTCTCTTGCTAACTTTATCAGCTCCCATGGGTTTAAATATATTTTTTTTACCTATGACTCTCAAATGTCTATCTCTAGCCCTAGTCTCTCTCCTTTTATCCCTAGTTTTGCCTCACTTATTGCCTAGTGGACATTTTGAACTGGATGTATGGTAAGAACCTAAAATTCAACACCTCTAAACAGATTTGATCATCTTTCCTCTGAAATTTGCCTCTCTTTTTAACTTCCCTATTTCTCTCCATCCTTATAATCATTCAAATTCAAAACCATGTAGTTATTCTCAATTACCAACAACAAACATCTAGTCAGTTGCCAAATCTTGTTTTGGTCTCCACAACATTTCTTATGCCTTTAACCCATCTTTTGAGTCACCATTTTATTTAAGACCATCATCACCTCTTGCATGGACTATTGCAATTAGTATCTTTGCTTCAAGTCACTCTCCACTCCAATCCACCCTTCCCATAGCTGCTAAAGGGTAGATTTGACCACATCACTTCCCTACTCAATATAGCACACTGGTCCCCGATTGCCAATAGCATAAAATATAAATTCCTCTGTTGGACTTTTAGAACCCTTATAATCTGGCCCTAAACTACCTTTACAATCTCATTATATATATATATATATATATATATATATATATATATATATATATATATATATATATATCTCCTCTACACAAAACTATAGGTGGACCAAGCTGGCCTTCTCGCTGTTCCTCACTCTTCATGTTCTATCTTCCATTTCTGCACCTTTTTTCCTAGTCATTTCCCATGATTGTCTCTCCACCTCTGACTTTTAGAATGCTAGTTTTCATCTTCAAGATCCCTCTAGATGCTAACATCCTCCCTCCTCAAACTATCAATTTTGTACATATTCTACAATATATAGATATATACATATATTATGTGTATGTATCCACACATCTATATGTGATGTCTACCTAATGAATTGTAAACACCTTGAAGTTAGGGACTGTTTCATTTCCACTTTGTGGTTCCAATGCCTAACACAGTACTTGGCACATAGTAGATACCTGTGATTGGACTGATTGATCCAAGTGCTTAAAGAAGAACTGAAGGTACTTTTTCGAGTGATATTCCCAAGGGTTCGATGGGTAAAGGCATGAGATGAATTTGTTTCCTCCCCTCCCCACTACATCAACAAAAACACCAAAATTATGCCTCTGTGAAGATGTAACTATGATTGTTTTTAAACAATATTCAAGCTGGAAAGACCTCATAGATCATCCTTTCCAACCATCTACTTTTTATATAAATGGAAATGGAGGCACCCAAGCATTAAGCAACATGCCCAAAGTCTTAGAGGTAGTAACAGTGTCAGAATTAGAACCTGGTTCTCTTGACTAACATTTGAGTACTCTTTCTATAGTATCACATGATATTTTTCCTCCCCTATATGCTTTAGTTTAATTTATCTCTCAAGAATGTTTGTGCATATGTATACATACATATACACATATGTTTATATTTTTAAATTGACATCTTCTAGGTATATAGTATATCCCCCAGTAGAATTTAAATTCCTGGAAGGCAGAATTCGTTTTCAATTCAATTCAACTGGCTTTTATTAAGTGCCTATTATGTGCCAGGCATTCGCACCTGAAAGAGATTTTGGGAGGAAAACTTATAGGAATATCATAGCCTAGTTTCAAAGCTCCCAGGTTAAGGGGAAAATATTGGAAGCAATAAGAAAAAAAATTGGAGCTACAATAAGGATTACACAAGACCTAGCAGTTACTACATTGAAGGGCCATACATCTTGGAATACTATATAATCCTTACTGAGTAGGGGAATGATGTGGTTACATATGCACTGTTCATGGTCAGATCAAATCCTTTTGACTGCTGTTTGAAGGATGAATATAGCAAAAAAGCTGGAGTTAGGGCCAAGGGTAATTTACCCAGCAAAGTTTAATCCTGAATGAAAAAAAAAAGATATCTAATGAACTCAAAGACTTTCAGGTTTTTGTGACAAAAATCCCAGAACACAAGGGAAAATATGACATATAACATACAGGAGAAATATAAGGTAAACATTAAAGACCATTTATAAGGGACTCGGTAAGAGCAAATAATTTACCTTGTATATGTGAAAATGTTAGCAATACATTTATGATTGTCATAATTATTTGGGTAGTTTGAAAGGCAGGGGCTGGGCTGAAAACGATTGAGAAATTCTAAAAAAACTGTGAAGGGAGGGACAAAAAGGAGTAATTATCTCATACAAGTGAGCATAAAAGGAAAACTTTTTACAGATGAAGTTAGCGGTGGGAGGGGGAGTAGTACTAGAACCTTACTCTCATCAGGAACAGGTTAAAGAGGGTATAACATATATATCTAGAAGGGTATAAAAATCTTCTAAATTCAGAAAGAAATAAGAGGACAAAAGGATAGGGTAGGGGGGAGAGATAAGGGAGGTGTGTGTCTTAGATGAGTGTGTAACTTAAGAATAGGAGGTAGAAGTAAAGAAGAGGAGTGAGGAGGGATAGGGCAAATAGGATGAGAACAGTAAGGAAAAATAGGAAAAAGGAAAATACACAGCAAGTAATTATAGCTTAGAATGTGAATGGGACAAATTTACCCATTAAAAGAGAAACAGGAAATTTAAAAATTGAATCCAACACTATGTTGCTTTCAGAAAACATTATAAAAATGAGAGATATGCAGAAAAATAAAACAAAGGACAGGAGTAGAATTTAGCATGTAAAAAAAAGCAGGAACAATAATCATGATCTCAGGCAGTTAAATTTAAAATAGATTTAATCAAAAGTGAAAAATAGAGAAACTATACTATGTATCAACAATATTATTTAATATTGTTTTAGACCATTAAAAATACCTAGACAATATAAAATACCTAGGCATATATCTGTCAAACCAGACACAGGAACTTTATGAATATAAAACACTTTTTATACAAATAAACTGAGATCTAAATAATTAAATAATATTTATTATTCATGGGTAGGTAAAACCAATATGAATTTTTAAATGACAATTTTACCTAATATATTTATTTTATATCATCCCAAATAAATTACTAAAATGATTTTACTGAGTTATAAAAAATAATAACAATTCGTTTGGAAGAACAAAAGGTTAAGAACTTCAAAGAAACCAAGAGAAAAAAGATGTAAGGGAAGTAGATTCAGCAGTATCAGACCTTAAGCTATATTATAAAGTGAGAGCATTGCTGAAGTTTAAAAAGGATATTTTTTATTATTTTAAATGAAAATTTTCTTGTATGAATAAAACCTATGCAGCTAAGGAATGCAAAAAATTGGGAAAAAACTTTCATAGATAATCTCCCAGGATGTGATTGGGTTAGAATATTTCTGTGGTATAGGAAATGATGAACTGATTGATTTAGAGAAAGATGGAAAGACTTGGACTTATGAAGGAAGATGCTCTTTCTTCAGAGAAACAAATGATAGAGTATGGTCTTATATGTGTGTGTGTGTGTGTGTGTGTGTGTGTGTGTTTATAGATATCTATGTATATGTATACATATATCCAAACCTAATTGTAGCCTTGTTTAGGATGGTAGGGGGAGGAAGGGGAAAAAATAAAGTAAAAACTACACAGCAGAGAACAAAACAAAACCTACAGTGAAGAGCTGGGCAGTTTTGAAAACAATGTGTAATATTTATTATATAGATTTTCTTGAAATGGGAATTTATCGTTTTATATTGAATCCTCTATTGTGATCTGCTATGCACATGGCAATATTTTTTTTCATTTTCTATTTGTTTTAAATTTAAAAATTACAAATAAAGGAAAGACTACTAACTGGAAGATTTGGAGCTTATTGAGTATGGGAATGATGTGGTCACATATGCACTGTTCACAGTCAGATCAAATTCTTTTGTAGAGAGTAGAGGCAGGGAGACCAATTAAGAGGCTATTTTTTTTTCTTTCTGCATTCTCGGTATGTATCATAGTATTGGGCATATATGTACAAGTACTTAATAAATGCTTGTGGCATGAATTGAAAGAATGAATGAATGATTGAATGAAGGTTGATACTCTGTCAGTGCTTTCTCTGCCTTGTCTGATTTGTGTACTTTCCTTCCTTGGATTCAGTTGAATGGCTTTCCCCCTTAGTCGAATTTGACATCATTGACAGGGATAGGATAGCAGAGGCCTCAGTCATTTTGTTTGGAGGACCTTTCCCCCCACTCTGTAGCAGAACTGAAGAAGAGAAAATGAGTGAAGTTCCACAATGAATGGGGATGGGTGGGAAATAGACACACAGGAAGGGACAAGGGTAAGATAGTGCCCCTTATAGGTAGAGTGGGAGGAGAGAGACATGCTCTGCCCTCTTGGTCCATGGCTGCTACGTACAAACTTAAGTCTACTGCTGTTGTTCTCTTATCTCTGCCCTCTTCCCTTCTCTCTACTGGCCCCAGACTAGTTACTTGCTGATCATTCAGTCTGGTCTGACCTCTGAAAGTCTGAGAATGTACCTGGGTCACACACTAGCTTGCTCTGATAGCAGAGAGGGGCAGCTTAATATTAAAAATAGTACTGGGCATTTTGTGTTCTACTTTTGCCTCTACTATTAACTAGCTGTAAGGAACTTCGGGCAAGATCAGGCAGGCAGATCCTCAGCATTATGCTGGTTTACTTGGCTCAGCTGTTGCAACCACAGCAGACTGCCACAGATTCCTGTTTGTTGACCTCTGGCGGCTTTGGAGCTCACAACATTGTTTTGTCTTCTATACTTGTTCTCCTATCCACAATACCACCTGCCTACCAATTCTCTGGCTTCTTGGGGCCTCAGTTTCCTCACCTATAAATAGCAGGGACTGGACTAGATCCTACAATCTCAACAGCCTTTGGTTTTGAGTCATTTCCCATTTCCATTTAATAAATGAATGCAAAGGAGTTCTTAAGATTTGGAGCTGGAAAGTGCCTTAGAGATCGTCTAATATAGTCCTTATGTTTTATAAGTAAGAAAACAGAGGCTATCGAAGTTGTATGACTTGTCCAAGGGCAAGCAAGTAAGTGAAGCAAATAGCCCTAAGCTTGGAATCAAGAAGATCTGAGTTCAAATCCTGGTGCATTTAATAGCTGTGTGGCCCTGGGGAAGTCACTTAATTTCTCTCAGCCTCAGTTTCCTTATCAGTAAAATGGAGATAATAATAGTGTCCCCAGGGTCATTGTGAGGATCAAATGAAGATAATATTTGTCAAGTGCTTAGCAAAGCTTATAGCCGTATACAAATGCTAATTGTTATTAAGTGGCAGAGTTCCTCTTATTATAAATACAAGATTTTTCCTTCTCTGTAAGGTAAGGGGTTTGGACTGGACAATCTCTCATTTTGCTTCCAGCAGTAATAATCAATTGTCCTAGGCTACTTTCTGATTTCCCAGTGCCAGTCATGTTGGGTACTGAGGAAGACTGGGAAGGGGGATCTATTTGCTCAATAGTCCTTCAGTGTCAGACAATTCAAAATATCTGAGGCAAGAAAGTCCGGAAAATAGAAACCATTCCCCTTAACTCTCTATTCCCCTCTTCACCATAACAAAAGTAATCTCAGTCAAAGGCTAGCAGCTTCATTAGAAACTTTAAATTAAACCAATTTCCAAAGATGAGTGAGTCCTTTGGAGAGTATTTTCTAAACCAAGATGTGTTGAACAAGACATTCCACTGGAGGGCAGTGCTGCGTCACAAGTCCAGGCAAGTCAACCTGGCTTTGTACTCTGGGCATTTCCTGCCACAATTGGGCTCAAAGTTAGCAACAAGATGGGGGTGGGTTGAAAAGGACAGGAAATAGAACCATGGAAAGAGCACTACACTTTCTTATAACCACAGAGCAGGAAATGAACACGTAGTATTTGGAAAATTCTTGTTTATGTCACCCAGAACAGTGACCCTCACCCAATAAAATCATCCTTGGCAGAACTTTGGAGCAGATTATACCCTGTGCTGTTGATGATCATATTAACTCACATTTCTAAAACCTTCAAGATTTTCAAGGCAGGTTCTTTATACCAGCTATAAGGGAACAACCCTGTAAGTATATTTATACTCATTTTACAAGATGAGGAGCCCAAGGCTCAGATAGATGAAAAGGCTTGTCTTTTGTTATAACTATTAACTAGAGGAGCAGGACTCAGACCAAGGTCCTCACATTCCATTTCTTTTTTTTTCATTTTTTTTATTAATTTATTAGTTTAGTTTCAGTTAACAAGATTCATTTCCATAGTTCCTTGGTTTTCAAATTTCCTTTACTTCCCTCCCCCCTCCCCACATGACAGCATATAGTCCAGTATATGATCTGTAAATGCATTCATATTAGACATTATTCCAATTACAAAGGTGTATTGTACTAGATGGGATGAAAGATGGTAAGGAAGAAATAAAACCAAACAATGAGAAGAACAAGATCATTTAGTTTGCTTCCATCAGGATTCAGGCTCAGTTCTTTCTAGTTATATCTCTGGATGGCGCATTTCTCACTTTCTTGAGTCATTCAGGATTAACTTATATCACTGCATTGATGAAAAGAGTCCAGTCTGTCATAGTTGGTCATCACAGATATGGTATGTCTGTGATTGATATTTTGTGCATGATACCTCCTCGTTTCTTATAGCACAATAATATTCCATTACATTCATATACCACAACTTGTTTAGCCATTCCCCAATTGATGGGCACCCCTTTAGTTTCCAATTCTTTGCAACCACAAAAAGGGCTGCTAAAAATATTTTTGTACATATGGGTCTTCCTCCCACATCTATGATCTCTTTGGGATATAACCCTAGAAGTGGTATTGTTGGGTCAAAGGGTATGAAATTATTCATAATCCTTTGGGCATAATTCCAGATTGCTCTCCAGAATGGTTGGATAAGTTCACAACTCCACCAGTAATGTATTAGTGTTCCAATTTGTCCACATCCTCTCCAGCATTTGTCACTTTCTTGTTTTGTCATCTTAGCCAATCTGACTGGAGGGATGTGGTATCTCAGAGTTGTTTTGATTTGCATTTCTCTAATTGATAGTGATTTAGAGCATTTCTTCATATGCTTATAGATAACTGTAATTTCTTTCTCTGAAAACTTCCTATTCATATCCTTTGACCATTTATCAATTGGGGAATGACTTGTATTCATATAGATTTGGCTTAATTCTCTATAAATTTTAGACATGAGTCCTTTATCAGAGACACAGGTTGTAAAAATTCTTTCCCAATTTCCCACCTCCCTCTTGATCTTGGTTACATTGGCTTTGTTTGTGCAGAAGCTTTTCAATTTAATGTAATCAAAATTATCCATTTTGCATTTTATAATGCTCTCTAATTCTTGTTTGGTCCTAAAATCTTCCCCTCTCCACAGATCTGTCAGGTAAACTATTCCTTGCTTTCCCAAATTGCTTACAATATCATCCTTTACACCTAGATCATGCACCCATTTAGACTTGATTTTGGTATATGGTGTTAGATAGTGATCTATACCCACTTTCTGCCATACTGTATTCCAGTTTTCCCAGCAGTTTTTGTCAAATAGTGCATTCTTATCCCCAAAACTGGGGTCTTTGGGTTTATCGAACAATAGATTACTATATTCATTAACTGCTGGGTCTCCTGCGCCTAATCTATTCCATTGATCCACTACTCTACACCTCTGCCAGTACCAAGCAGTTTTGATGACTGCTGCTGTATAATACAGATTAAGATCTGGCATAGCTAGTCCACCTTCCCTAGCGTTTCTTTTCATTAATTCCCTTGATATTCTAGACCGTTTGTTTTTCCAGATAAATTTTGTTATTATTTTGTCTTACTCTACAAAGTAGTTTTTTGGTAAATTGATTGGTATGGCACTAAATATATAGTTTAGTTTGGGTAAAATTGTCGTTTTTATTATATTAGCTCGACCCAGCCATGAGCAATTGATATTTTTCCAACTATTTAGATCTGTTTTTATTTGTGTGAGAAGTGTTTTGTAGTTGTGATCATATAGATTCTGGGTTTGTTTTGGCAAGTAGATTCCCAAATATTTTGTAATGTCAATAGTGACTTTAAATGGGATTTCTCTTTCTATCTCTTGCTGTTGAGTTTCATTAGAGATGTACATGAATGCTGAGGATTTATGTGGGTTTATTTTATATCCTGCAACTTTGCCAAATTTATTTATTGTCTCAAGTAGTTTTTTACTTGATTCTCTAGGATTCTCTAAGTATATCATCATATCATCTGCAAAGAGTGACAGCTTGGTCACTTCTTTGCCTAATTTGATTCCTTTGATTTCTTTTTCTTCTCTAATTGCTACTGCTAGTGTTTCTAGTACTAGATTGGATAAGAGGGGTGATAGTGGACACCATTGTTTCACTCCTGATCTTATTGGAAAGGCTTCTAGTTTATCCCCATTGCATATAATACTTGCTGATGGTTTTAAATAGATGCTAGCAACTATTTTAAGGAAGGCTCCATTTATTCCTATGCTTTCTAGTGTTTTTAATAGGAATGGATGTTGTACTTTGTCAAAAGCCTTTTCTGCATCTATTGAGATTATCATGTGGTTTTTGCTAGTTTTGTTGTTGATATGCTCAATTATACTGATGGTTTTCCTAATATTAAACCATCCTTGCATTCCTGGAATGAATCCTACCTGATCAGAGTGTATTATTTTTGTGATAAGTTGTTGGAGTCTTTTGGCTAATATTTTATTTAGAATTTTTGCATCTAAATTCATGAGGGAAATTGGTCTATAGTTTTCTTTCTCTGTTTTATCTCTTCCTGATTTAGGAATCAGTACCATATTTGTGTCATAGAAAGAGTTTGGTAGGACTCCTTCTTCACTAATTTTCCCAAATAGTTTGTAAAGTATTGGAATCAATTGTTCTTTAAATGTTTGATAGAATTCACTAGTGAACCCATCTAGCCCTGGAGATTTTTTCCTAGGGAGTTCATTGATGGCTTGTTTGATTTCTTTTTCTGAGATGGGGTTATTTAGGTAATTCACTTCCTCTTCAGTTAATCTGGGCAATTTGTGATTTTGTAAATATTCATCCATTTCACTAAGATTGTCATATTTATGTGCATACAATTGGAAAAAATAATTCCTCATTATTATTTTGATTTCCTCTTCATTAGAGGTAGATTCACCCTTTTTATTTTTGATACTCATAATTTGGTTTTCTTATTTCTTTTTTTTTATCATATTGACTAAGGGTCTATCAATTTTGTTGATTTTTTCTTAAAACCAGAACTTAGTTTTAGTTATAAATTCAATAGTTCTCTTAATTTCAATTTTATTAATCTCACCTTTGGTTTTCAATATTTCTAATTTAGTACTAAAATGGGGATTTTCAATTTGTTCTTTTTCTAGCTTTTTCAATTGCATGTCCAATTCATTGACCTCCCTTCTCTCTGCTTTAATTAAGTATGCACTCAGGGATATAAAACTTCCCCTGAGAACTGCCTTTAGTGCATCCCACAAATTTTGGTATGTTGTCTCATTATTATCATTCTCTTGAATGAAATTATTGGTTGTTTCTATAATTTCTTGTTTGACCCACCAATTTTTTAGGATTAAATTGTTTAATTTCCAATTAGTTTTTAGTCTATCTTTCCCTGGCCCTTTATTGCATATAATTTTTATTGCATCATGATCTGAGAATGATGCACTTAAGATTTCTGCCTTTCTGCACTATATTGTGAGGTTTTTATGCCCTAGTACATGGTCTATTTTTGAGTATGTACCATGCACTGCTGAAAAGAAAGTAAATTCCTTTTTATCCCCATTCAGTTTTCTCCAGAGATCCATCATATCTAGTCTCTCTAAGATTCTATCCACCTCCTCCACCTCTTTCTTGTTTATTTTGAGGTTAGATTTATCGAGTTCAGAGAGGGGGAGATTAAGGTCCCCCACTAGTATAGTTTTGCTATCTATTTCTTCCTCTAATTCCTTTAACTTCTCCTCTAGGAATTTGGATGCTATACCACTTGGTGCATATATATTAAGTAGTGATATTGCTTCATTCTCAATGGTGCCTTTTAGTAGGATATAGTTTCCTTCCTTATCTCTTTTAATTAGATCTGTTTTTGCTTTTGCTTTATCTGAGATAAGTATTGCTACCCCTGCTTTTTTTACTTTAGCTGAGGCATAATAAATTTTACTCCAACCTTTTACCTTTACCCTGTGGGTATCCCTTTGTTTCAAATGTGTTTCTTGAAGACAGCATATTGTAGGATTATGGTTTTTAATCCATTCTGCTATCCGCCTCTGTTTTATGGGAGAGTTCATCCCATTCACATTCACAGTAATGATGACTATCTGTCTCTTCCCTTCCATCCTATTCCCTCCCCTGTTTATGTTTTTGTTTATTCCTTCTCCCTTCCCCTCCTTGAAGTTTTCCCTTTTGACCGCCCCCTCCCTCAGTGTTCCCACCCAGTGACCCCCTTCTTAACCTACCCTCTCCCCTTACTACTATTTCCCTCCCTTATAATCCCTCCCTTTAGTCTCCTCCTTTTCACCCCCCCCCTTACCCTCCCACTATCTATAGGATACAAAAAATTTTTATACTTTTCAGAGTAAATTACTCCCCGTTTGATTCCAAACCAATGAGAGTAAATTTCAAACAGTGCTCCTCTCCCCCCCTCCTTTTCCTCTATTAAGTGAATTTATGTGTCTATTCATGTTAGAATCTTAAACTTCACTGATTAATTTGATCCTTCTTTGAACCAGAACCAGTGAGAATAGTGTTTAAATGATGTTCTTCTCCCTCTTTCTTTCCCCTCTTCTATAGTGTGTTTTGATGCCTCTTCAGATAGCATATTTTACCTTTTCCTAGCTCATCCTTTCCTTTTTCCCATTACAGTACCTTTGATCCCCTTAATAGTCTTTTTTTTTAGACTCCATGTTAGTGCATTCATACCCACACCCTCTAAGTATAACCCTTTTGTAGGTCATGATAATCATAAAGATTTCGAATATTGACAGTTATCAGCTCCACATATAGGGATGTGAACATTTTGCTCTTGTTGCATCCCAAGTAATGAGCGTGTGTTTGTGGGTGTGGGTGTGTGCACTTCTGCATGTGTGAGTCTATGTTACCCTTGTTTACCTTTTTATGTCCTTCTGGAGTCTTGTAATTGGAGATCAAATTTTCCATTGAGCTCTGGCTTTTTCATCAGGAAAGTCTGGAAGTCCCTTACTTCATTAAATGTCCATCTCCTTGCCTGAAAGATTATGCTCAGTTTTGCTGGGTAGTTAATCCTTGGTTGTAGTCCTAGCTCTCTTGCCCTACGAAATATCAAATTCCAGTCCCTCCGCTCTTTTAATGTAGAAGCTGCTAGGTCCTGTGTGATCCTAACTGTAGTTCCTCAATATTTGAATTGTTTCTTTTTGGCTGCTTGTAGAATTTTTTCTTTAATCTTGTAATTCTGGAATTTGGCTACTATATTTCTTGGAGTTTTCAGTTTGGCTTCTCTTTCAGGAGGAGTCTGGTGAATTCTATCAATAGCTATTTTATCTTCTGATTCCAGGACCTCAGGACAGTTTTCTTTGACAATGTCTTGGAGGATGTTGTCTAGACTGCTTTTTTCATCATGACTTTCTGGTAGACCAATAATTCTTAAGTTGTCTCTCCTGGATCTGTTCTCTAGGTCAGTTATTTTTCCAGTGAGATATTTTACATTTTCTTCCAATTTTTCGATCATCTTGTTTTTTTTGATTGACTCCTGCTGCATCATAGAGTTCTGAGTTTCAGTTTGATTGTATCTAATTTTTAGCGAATTATGGTCTTCAGTTAGTTTTTGAAGTTCCTTTTTTAGGGAGGTATTTTTTTTTTCCAAGTTGGTCACTGCCTCCCTGATTTGGTCTTTAACATTTTTCTTAAGCTCCTCCAGGAATGTTATTTGGGCTTGAGACCAGATCATGTTTCCTTCTGTGGTCTCTGGTGTGGGCAGAGAGTCTATATTTTCCTGTGTGTTTTTTTGTTCTTGCCCTGCATAGTATGCTCCAATAGACTTTCTTGCCTTCCCCTTCTCCTTTTCAGCTTCCTTCCTTCCCATTGTGACTTCCTGTTTCTTAGTTTCTCAGGCTATGAGTTTGGGGCCTGATCCTTGACTTTGAATACCTCTGGGTGGCTAGTTTATGGCTAAGCCAGGGAAGTCAGTGAGGAATGTAGATGTGTAGGTGGGGATGAGTCTGACCACTTCAGATTTCTGCCTCTATACCCCTGGGCTATAAGTAGGCTTTTGTTGGTGAGGTGAGGTGGGGCTTGTTGCGACCCCTCCCTCTCTTCTCTTCAGACTCCTGGCTGTCTCAGTTACACCCCTTCTTGGAGATTCTCAAGCCTGAGGCTATTTCCATTAACTTGGGGTTTCAATCTGGGTGGGAGACTTATCTTTGGGTTTTCTGCTTCATGAAGGAGGGATGGGAGGATCAGAGCAGCTAGAATTTACTTTGCCATTCCAGCCCCTGTATTATACAGGCAGGCAGTTTCTAAACTTTCAGGCTAGGGGCTGAATGCAGCCTGAGAAGCCACTCTCTCCACTGGGAGCCCGACTCTCCTACCTGGCTCCAATGATCCGTTCCCTCTGCGAGATGACTGGGATTCGTCCTTGGTAAGTCTGCAGGCTGGGGCTTTTTCTCTCTCTGGTGTAGTCTGCTTGTCTGCTCTTGGGTCTGAGCTTTGCAGACCCCACACGCTCTGCGCTCGACCTGTGTGGACACACTGGGCAACCTCCTGGGCTGGATTCTGCCAAGCTCTGTCTTCCAGTGGGCTCCATCACTCCGGAATCCGCTCAGATTCACCCTTTGAGACTTAGTGACCGAGGAGCTCATCGAGGTTACTGCTTCCTTTCCGCCATCTTGGCTCCGCCCCCTCACATTGCATTTCTAAGCTCTTCTCACTTTGCCATGCTGTCTACAATTTCCTTTTCCACTCCCCCAATACTTCTATTGGATGAAATCTGATTCAAGAGAATATCAAGGACCATCATGTGGGAAAAAAGGGGAGGAAACATTATATGAGGGCTACCCACAGCAGGAAGGGTGCCTTGCATCAACTGGTTGTCTTAGTTCTCAGCATTTTGCCTTGATAATGGTCAGAGGCCATGTAAAGTGGAAGAAAGAGTCCTGGTTTTGGACTTAGAAGCCTTGTAACCTTGGTATTTAATCGTCTTGAGCTTCATTTTCCTCCTCTACAGAATATCAGGAATTTGTACTGCAGAAGAATATAATTCTCAGACAGGGAAGGCCAACTGAATACTTGGTGCTCAGTGATACTAGCTAGCATTTCTAGAAAGATTTGAGGCTTGCAAAGCATTTTACAAATATTATCTCATTTTATTCTCAAAACAAACCTGAGAGGTAGAAAGTTTACAATCTAAGGGGAAAGACAATATACAAAGGAAGCTGAAAAGGGTGGAAAGGCATTGGAGAAGAAGATAGTGTGGAGGGCATGGTAGAGTCCAGATCAAAGAGTACAAGCTGGTGGGGAAAAAAAGGATGACTGGGCTGAAACCCTCTTCAAATGGAAGCTTTGGGAGAGTCCTTTCTTCTGCCTTCTAGCCTTCCAATCAGAGTGGTAGAGAATACTGAGAATGCATGAGTGCCAAAGCTGATGAGACCTCCCAGGATGATGAGGTTCCCTGGGAGCATGGTAGAATCCAGTTTAAGAAGTGAAAACTTGTGGAAATAGCAGTTGATAACACCCTGCTGAGAGGTACTGAGGTAGCTATTTGTTGATCTTCTGACAGCAATACAAAAGTTGGCTATATCCATAGTCTGTGTATCTAGGTTATGATGGAGAACCTCCCAAGAGGTATCAGACATGATATTTATAACAGTTTTTTTTAAGCAAATGGGGTTAAGTAACTTACCCAAGGTTACACAGCCAGTTTGTGTGTGTGTGGGGGGCGGGGGTGGGAGGGTGGGGGTGTTAAGTATCTGAGGTCAGAATCAATCCTGGGTCCTCCTGACTCCGGGGTCAGTGCTCTTACTCACTGAGCCACCTAGCCGTCCCAGCAGTTCTTTTTGTGGTGGCAAATAATTGGAAATTGAGGGTATGTCCATCAACTGGGGAATGGCTAAACAAATTATGGTATATGAGTATAATGGAATAATAATGTTTTATAAGAAATAATGAACAGGTAGATTTCAGAAAAACCTGGAAAGACTTACATGAACTGCTGAGTGAAGTGAGCAGAAATAGGAGAACATTGTACACAACAATAACAACATTGTGCGATGATCAGCTATCATAGATGTAGTTCTTCTTAGCAATACAATGATTCAAGGCAATTCCAAGAGACTCTTGATGGAAAATGCTAACCACATCCAAAGAAAGACATACAGACTGAAGTATACTATTTTCGCTCCCCCCCCTTTTTATGGTTTTTCTCTTTTGTTCTTATTCTTCTTTCACAACATGACTAATGTGGAAATATGTTTAAAATTATTTTACACGTATAACCTATATAAGATTGCTTGCTGTCTTGGGGAGAGGGGTGGGAAGGAAGGAAGAAAATTTTGGAACTCAAAATTCTACAAAAAAGACTGTTGAAAACTATCTTTACATGTGATTTGGGAAAAATAAAATACTATGATGGATTTTTTTTAATTTCAAAAAAGGTTCAGAGGAAGAATAGGTATTATCTCATGGATTAAAAACCTATGGAGGGGAAAGAATTCTAGGAAGATGATGCAGTAGGACAGAAAATTCCAAGTTCCTCCATAAACAAGATAAAATAGCGCCTCAAGGTTGAACAAAGAGTGAGTAAAAATAAACAAAACTCAGGGCAGAATAGTTAGTACCTCTGAAATAGCAAGCAACCTCTGGGGCTAGCTGAATTGGGAGGCAGCCTTGACCCCAGCCACAGAAGTTTTTACTTCCCAGGTAGTGTGGGGAATTGGATGCCTGAGCAGGAGAAGATTGAGGGATTGGTGAAGAGAAGGAATGCCAGGCCCAGCTTGCTGCTGAGACATGAAGGAACCAGCACTTCCCCCATGAGTGCAGAAGCAGTGTGGCAGGACTGTGGGCACTTACAGAAGGGTGGAGTTCTTGATTTCAGTTTCAGGTCAAAGGGGAGAACTGAAGGAGGATCTGAGGCCAGAGGTAGCATCCCCTATCTCCCAAGAGTAGAGGTGATTACAATAATAAGCTGCTACATTTTTTAAAATTATCAAAGGAGAAAGAAGCCAACTATAGGAAGTTACTATGGGAATAGAGAAGATTGGGGTTTGTCCTCAGAGGAGGATACTGAAACAAAGAAAGCCTCTCCTACCCCAAAGAGCAATGCTAAATGGTCACCTGCCAAAAAAAGAATTCATAAAATAACTGAAATAAGACTAAAAATAAAATGAGAGAAACATCTCATAAGAAAAACAACTGATCTAGGGAATAGATCAAGAAGAAAAAAATGGAAGAATAATCAGACTACCTGAAAGCTATGATCAGAAAATGAATCTTGATACAATAATACAAGAAATAATTAAAGAAAATTATCCTGAAGCATTAGAACAATAGAGGGAAATAGAAATAGAAAAAAAAATTCACCAATTGCCATGTAAAAGTGATCCCAGAAGGAAAACCAACAGGAATATCATAGTTAAATTCTGAAACCCTCAGTTCAAGGAGAAAATATTGTAAGCAACAAGAAAAAAAATTTCAAATATGGTAGAACCACAATTAGTATCACATAAGACCTAGTAGCAGTGACATTAAAAGACCACGGTCTTTTATATATTTTTTTCAGTGTATAGAACAGTATATATTGAAGAGCAAAAGAACTGGAGTTGTGACTAAAAATATTGCACCAGCAAAATTAAGCATAATTCTGAATGAAAAAAAAAGGATATTAGATGAATTGCCAGACTTTCAGAATTTTATTGAAAAAAAAAACTCTGAACTTAATAGACAATTTGAAATATGAGATCAAAGAGAAAGATAAAGTACTCATCAAAGACTAATTACAAGGCACACAATAAGGACAGACTGTTTGCTTTTTAGATGATTAAATGTAAAACATGTGTCTAAGATTATTAGTAATTGGATAGTTTGAAATAAAGATTGGGGTAGATCTGAATTATGATGTGACTCCAAAAAGTAAAACTATTTAGGAAAAAGGTAAAAAGAGTAATTATCTTATACAAATGAGGTGCAAGAAGAAAAACTGACACAGAGTAATCAGATGGGGAAGGAGGGGTGGTAGTTCCGGAGCCCTCTCTTATTCGGAATGGGTTAAAGAGGGAACAATACATATATATCTAGAAGTGCATACAAGTCTTTTAAATTCAGAATGAAATAAAAAACTAAGGGGATAAGGAGTAGGGGAGAGGATAAGGGAGGAATTTTTAGAGGGAACTCTACTCACACCAGATCTGGGTTAAAGAGACAACAATATATACATTTAGAAGAGAATAAAAGTCTTCCAAATTTATAAAGAAACAAGAGGGTGAGGGAATAGAATAGGGACAGTATAGAAGGGTGTCTAGATTAATGGGAATGGAATAAAAAGGGAATAATATATATATATTTGGGAAACTATAAAAGTCTTCTAAATTCAGATAGAAACAAGGGGGTAAAGGGAAAGCGGGGAGAATAAGGGAGAGATCTCTTGAGGGTGAGTAGGTTAAGTAAAAGAAGGGCAAGGTAGCATGGCTTAGAAGGAGAGTAGAGGAGTCAGGAGGGATAGGACATAAGAGACAAATGAACAGCAAATAAAAATCAGGAGTAGAATTTCTTACAGAAAAAGCAGGGGTAGTAATCACTATTTTAGACAAAGTTAAAGCTAAAATAGATTTAATCAAAAGAGAAAAAATAGGGAAACTGTACTATATGTCAGCCATATTAATCAATATTGTTTTAGACTATTTAAAATAAGTAGAGAGTATAATGTTGGGCTGTTGTGTGGGGTAGGAAATGATGAATTAGTAAATTTAGAAAAATGTGGAAAGACTCAAACTTATGAAGGAAGATATTACCCTTCCTCAGAGAACAGAAGACAAGCAAGTATAGTACAGTCTTACATAAATGAATACAAATGTAGATATCTATGTGTATGATTATAACTATCTAAGTATATGTGTGTATGTATGTATGTAGATGTATGTGTGTATATGCTTAATTGTAAGTATAATATATATAATATATATTATATGCTTAATATGTATATGTATATGCTTAATTGTAGCCTTCTTGGGGGAGGTGGTGGAGGAAGAGGAGGGAAAAAGAACAGAGTAAAAAGTGCACAGCAGAGAACAAAAGAAAACTTACAAGGAAGCAAAGAAAAGATGGACAACTCTGAACACTATGTATAGTACTTATACAGGCTTTCTTGAAATGTAAATTTATTGCTATATATTTTGAATCCTTTCTTTTTGTATATTATTCTTTTCTTATTGCATATTTAAGTTTTAGCATTTAAGTTTAAAATAAATTATAAAAAAAACCCAATCCCCGACTGATAAAGTCAGATCAGGAGGGATGGAAAACTTTGAGCAATGAAACCCTGAAGGCACAACGTTAACAAGCTTAATGAAGACAAATGGGTAATATCAAATAGCCCTCTGCTAAATCTTATAGGAAGCAGAAGACTTGGCCCCTGCTATTTGCATCAAAGAATGTGCCGTCTAGTTGGGGACACAATATTAGCCCAAAAGAGCAACATATACCTTCTTTTATAACTTACCCCCACTTCTGCCCTGACTCAGGAGTTTCATATTTTTCTCATTGTAGGCTTAAAAAGTACTTAGGCATGAGGTCCCATGTAGATACACTCTGAAACACCAGCGATCCACATGCCTTTTAGAATTTGGAAACCAGTAAATTCTCCAAGTTCCTACAACCTATGTGTCACTTTAATCTCTCTGCTTTCATAATGTCTCCTCAATCCCAATTATCATATTGTACTGCTTTAGATGTAAGCTGCTGTAACAGAAATGCAAATGTAAAGATCTTCCCCGCCCCTAGCTTAAGTGCCCCTGGAGCCTGTGGTGGGAGGCTTGTTTTTCAGGAAAGCCCACACCTTGATACTTTGTGATTGGGCAGTGGGTCCAGGAGGTTGTTACATTCTCTGAGCCTGGAGAAGGCTATATAAACCCTGATGGGAGACTTTGCTTTGGGGCTCACTTTGCGAAGTGTTGTGTGATTTGACCAGATGAGACTTTGGGAAGCCATTGTGAGCCCCCCGGCTTTGAAAACCCAGATGTTGATGCTTCCCTCTCTGGTAACTGTGATTTGGTATTGATAATGGTTGGACAGTTTGGAAGCCTGTCTGTTTGATCTGTCTGTATACTCTGAAGTTTGGGGTGCTGACCTTTCCCCCCTGAACTAGGTAATATATGTTTGATTGATTAAAGTCAGCTCGTTAACCAATTTTGAATTGCTTTCCTTTACAAAAGCAGATCTAAGAACCTGTGTTGGCAGCCACCCTAGGGATGTTGGGGTGCTTGCTGCTATAGCTGCTTGTCCCTATTACCTTCTCATAAACCTTCATCCTGTTCATATCACCTCTACTCATCTCCAGACAATCCTCTTTAATGTTAACCTACTCCTACCCTATAGCATTAAGACATTTGAAATTCTTGTCTCATTAGGATTTATACATCCTTGAATTTTTCCTCTAACACTTTTTCTACCTTGTTGCTGTTACTAAAATCTAATTTTCTTGAGAATATCACATTCTCTCCCTGTTTGCCTCAGTTCCTCATCTGTAATGTGCTCATGGAGAGTCAGACATGACTGAAGTAACAACAAAGGTACATAGCATAGTGTGAAAAGGGCAATGCTGAACTCTGTGACAGACAAAAGAAAAATGGTAAAGAAAGACAACAACCCCACCCCAGGGCCTTGTACCCCATGAAATACTTTGCTACCCTAATTAAGGTCCTCATTACCATCTGTCTGGATTTTCTTGTCTCTACTTTTCTTTCTCTTCCAATTTATTCCTCACAGCCTTGACAGAGTATCCAACTACATGAACAGACCTGATCATACCATTTCTGTATGCAAAACCATTAAATAGTTTAATATTGCCCACTGAGAAAGTTCAAATGCCTTTGTTAATCAAGGCTATCCACAATCTAGTACCACTCTATCACTCTATCTTTATCTCATATTTTTTGTTGTTGTTCAGTTGTTTAAGTCATGTCTAACTCTTCGTGCCCCCATTTGGAATTTTCTTGACAAATATACTGGAGCGGTTTGCCATGTCCTTCTCCACCTCATTTCCAGGTGGGGAAACTGAGGCAAACAGGGTAAGTCATTGGCTTAGAGTAGGATATGCTAACTGTGTATAGCTTCTGAGACCACATTTGAACTCAGGAAGATAAGTCTTCCTGACTCTTAATCTGGCACTCTATGCACTGCACCATCTAGTCATCTTTGCCATGCCACTCTGCATTTACTCCAGAGAAAATTGACTACTCTCATGCTGTGTCTGAAAATAAGCAACAACCCAACAGCCCTCTACCAGTTGAAAGTCTAGATATTCTTTAAAGCTCTAAAGTCAAATTTCATCTCTCTGAGAAAGCTTCCCTTATCCCTCCAAATGACAATGATCTTTCCACTCTTGGATTTCAAATAGAACTTAGCATACAACTCTCTTGAGCATTTATCATTTATTATTTTGCACTATTCTCTGCATATATGTTAATATTCTATCTGCCCCCCTGCAAGAGACTCTAAACTATAAGAAAGCAGGGACTGTGTCATAGCAAGTTGTGCTCTGGATTCTTGTGTACCTCTCATCTTTAATGCTGTTGGTTCAAGCTTCTTCCCTCCATACCCTCCTGGCTCTATTCTTCTAATTTTTAGAAGCTAGTGATTAGTGCCCCAATTCCATTTAACCATTTCTCTTTTTCACCTCCCTTCAGTATTTATCCAATTTTCTACCTTCTCATCTTTAATAGTCTCTCCTTCCTGAGTTTTCATGTTATTCTTTTCTCCTAGTTCTCCTGCTACCTGTTTAGCCACTTCTTGGTCTTGCAAGATTATCTTCCGCATCATACTCTTTATGTTCAGGTATACCTACATAGCTTGTCTTGGTTATTCTTCTCTTGTCTCCATATTCTATTTGTTCTCATTCTCATCAACTTTCATGGGTTCAATTATCATTTCTTTATTTCTGGGCCTATTTATACAGTCTGTATCATCAGATAACTGTTGGACATTTCCATGAATGAATAAAGGCACCCCAAATTCAACATGTCCAAAATAAAATTTATTTCCTTTCCCCCTAGAATCTACCCTTCTTTCAAGCTTCCCTATTTTTGTTGAGGGTATAGACTTTCAGAAACTGAAGCTGACATCCTCAGATCTTCCTTTTACCACATTTGCCATAGCCAATCAGATCAAGTTTTGGAGATTCTACTTCCACAATAGCCCTTTCTTTTTGCTCATATGACCGCCAATGTAATTCAGAACCCTATAATTTCTATTGTAAAATATTGACTGTCTTTGAATCCATTCTCTCCTCTCTTCAATCTATCATTCACATAGCTGCCATGATAAATTTAATAAGAATGAGGATAACTATGTATTCTGCTCAACAGTCTTTAATACCTTCTTGACGCCTCTAGAATAAAATACAAATTCTTCTTGGCCTTTAAAGCCCAATCATGCCTTTATAAATTAAATATTACTCTTCTTCATACACTCTATTACCAAACTAGTTAAACTAGTTTCCTTGATATTCTTAAAATTCGGCATTCTATCTCTAACCTCAAATTCTTTGCCCAGGCTTTCCCCATGCTTTGAATGTTTTTCCTCCTTACTTCTCTACTTCTTAGAATCATTAGTTTCCTTCAAGGCTCAGTGGTTGTGGCTTTTCCTAAGAGAAGATATACTTGATCCCCTTAGACATTTCTCTCTTTAAATTATTATACAGGCATACCTTGTTTTATTATGCTTCACTTTATTGCACTTTGCAAATACTGCATTCTTCTCAACAAATTGAAGGTTTGTGGCAACCCTGTGTTGAGCAAGTCTATTGGTGCTATTTTCCAAACATAAGTCTCTGTGTCACATTTTGGTAGTTCTCACAATATTTAAAATTTTTCATTTATGTTATATCTGTTATTGTGATCTGTGATCAGTGATCTTTGATGTTACTATTGTAATTGTTTTGGGGCACCATGAACCATGCCCATATAAGATGGCAAATAATGGAAAAATGATTTGTATGTTCTGACAGTTCCACCTACCAGCTTCTCTCTACCCTCTCTCTCCCTCTTCTTGGGTCTCTCCATTCTATGATACTATTGAAGGATATTATATATATTTAGTTGACAGAGCAGTGGCATAATTTGAGAAGATTAACTACAATTTTTAAAGTCCTACTGTGGGTGAAACAGCATTGCATGTATAGAAAAATCTTTCATGAAGGGCAGAGTCAATAGATGCAGCAAACTTCATTATTGCCTTATTTTAAGAAAGTGCCATAGTCATTCCAATCTTCAGCAATCACCATCTTGATTGGTCAGCAACCATGAACATTGAGGTAAGACCTTCTACCAGCAAAAAGATCACTAAAGCTAAAGGTTTATATGATTATGCATATTTTTTTTAGAAATAAGGCATTTTAAAATTAAAGTATGTACTTTTTGGCACAATACTATTGCACACCTAATAGACTACAATATAATGTAAGTATAACTTTTATATGCACTGGGAAACCAAAAATTTAATGTAATTCATTTTGTTGAGATATTCTTTTTATTACAGTGGTCTGGAACCAAACCTGCAATATTTCCAAGTTATGCCTGTGTATAAACTTTTGTCTTTGTGTGTTACATATATCCAGAGAATTATAAGCCATTTAAGAGCAAGAATTCTTTTTTTCCTTTTCTTTGTATTCCCAGTGCTTAGCACAGAACCTTGCATGTAATTCAATAATTCAATAAATACTTGCTAGGTTGGATTAAAATAGAAGTTACCAATTAATCCATAGAGCTGGAACCTCCCTCCCTCCCTGCCCCCCACCTTGGGGAATTCACTCTGCTTTGATCCAATTGAGATCATTTCCAGCCTCTTTTCCCATCTGCAAACTTTCCTAATTACAAGTTTGTATTGAGTATATCCCACTCATTTGAAAAATGAAGAAAATGAGGTCTAGAAAAGTAGAAGGTAGAATCTGTTACTGTTTAGTGAGACATGTTGTCTCACCTGTGCTCTTTGACAGCAAAGACTGTTTTTTTGTCACTGTAGCCCCCGAGTCTAGCATAGTACCTGGCACATAATAGATACTAAAAAAAGCTTGTTGAATGGTAGACTAGACTCTAATATCCATTAAAACATCACCATGATACCACTTTCCTTGGGCAATATGGGATAATGGAAAAAACAATGATTTGTCACAATACCTTCACTGGAACTCTAAATCACTTGAACCCAGTTTGAAATCTTATCATAATAAGTAGCAGAACCAGGACTTGAACCCAGTGGTTCTTAACATTTAGTATTGTTTCTACTACACCATGATTTATAAAACCCACAAAATTATTTTGGTCAAGTTCTTGTGATGGCTACGGATGATTACAGTTGGTTTCCAGGAAATGAAACCATCACTATTTCTTTCATTCACCACTAAGATCATAGGGAATGAAAATGACTCTGCTGGCTAATTGGAAGATCCCTGATTGCCTGTGGAGGTAACCAAACCCTAGCAATGTTCCAAAAATTATAATGAATGAAAGATGAAAGAAACTCTCTTTGTGTTAACAGGTCATTTAAAGGAATAGCTTTTCTATGGTAAAAACATATTGAAAATGCTCTTGAGGTGGGGCAGAGTCAAGATGGTGGAGTAGAAACAGCACTTCCACAGCAGTCCAGCTCACACCTCTTCCAAACCATGTAAAAGGTGGATTCTCAACAACCTCTGGAGCTCCAGCACCCACAGAACGACACAGAGAAGCTAACCTCCCACTGAGGACAGCCCGGCAGCCCTGCAGGGAGCAGCCAGCACAGCACTCTGGGAGCCAAGCCTAGGCCCACTTGAGTCCCAGTTTTAGCCCCAGGGCTGCCGGGCCAGCAGCCTGCTGGAGGGATGCCAGAACACCAGCAGTTGGGGCGATTTCAGAATTATCAACACAGATATGGCTAGAACAAAGTGAGAGGTTAGTGCCCTATGGACTTTGGGACCAGTATTGTGGGAACACGTTGGCTTCTTCCCCTGGGGGCAAAAAGCATCTGAGGAGACATGGCACAGCCATTTTTCAGCTTTGGCTCCTGGCCTGCGAACTGTAGGGGGATTCAGAGATCAGTCTTGGGGGGTAATCACTCTTGCTTTAACCTCCCTGGATCTGGATTTCGGTCTGGGGTGCAGGTCTTGGGGTGGGTATCCAGCTTGCCAGAGGGTGTGGAGGCTTCACAGAGGCCACCCAACTAATACCTCCAGAAGTTGTGAAGACCCCAACGTTTGGGATGGAAGCTCCCTTGTCTGGTGGCAGAGTCTTACTGTTGCAACAAGCCCAAAAGTCAAGTAATTAAGTGGCAACATGCCTAGGCAAAGGAAACAAAATAAACAGAAAAATTCAACACTACACTCCTATTTTGGGAGAAAAGAGGACTGAAGCATGGAACAGGAGGAAATCCTGCACCAAAAGCCCCAAATGAAAATATGAGCAGATTACAGGCCATAGAGGAGCTTAAGAAGGATTTCAAAAACCAAATAAGAGAAGTGGAGGAAAAATTGGGAAGAGAAATGAGAAGGATGCAGGAAAAGTATGAAATGAGAGTCAACATCCTGACTGAGGAAAATAACACCTTAAAAAATAGACTAAAATAATGGCAAAGGAGGCTCAAAAGGGCAATGAGGAGAAGAATGCCTTAAAAAGTCGAATTTGCCAGATGGAAAAAGAATCTCAAAAGCTCACTGAGGAGATTCATTCTTTCAGAGTTATACTGGAGCAAATGGAAGCTAGTGACTTTATGAGAAATCAAGATGCTGTTAAGCAGATCAAGACAAATGAAAGAATAGAAGGCAATGTGAAATATCTCATGGGAAAAAACCACTGACCTGGAAAACAGATCCAGGAGGGATAATTTAAAAATCATTGGACTACCTGAAAGCCATGATCAAAGAAAGAACCTAGAAATCATCCTTCAAGAAATTCTCAAGGAAAATTGCCCTGATGTTTTAGACCCAGAGGGCGAAATAGAGGTTGAAAGAATCCACAGATCACCTCCTGAAAAAGATCCCAAAAAGAAAACTTCCAGGAATATTATAGCCAGGTTCTAGAATTCCCAGGAGAAAATACTACAAGCAGCCAGGAAGAAACAATTTCAGTATTGTGGAAACACAATCAGAATAGCCCAGGACCTGGCAGCTTCTACACTGAGGGATAGAAGGGCATGGAATATGATATTCCAGAGGGCAAAAGAGCTGGGATTGAAGCCAAGGCTTACCTACCCAGCAAAACTGAGTATTATGTTTCAGGGGAAAATATGATCACTCAGTGGAATTGAGGACTTTCAAGCATTCTTGAGGAAAAAACCAGAGTTGAATAGAAAATTTGACATCCAGACACAAGAAGCAAGTGATGCTTGAGAAGGTAATTGGGGAAAAGAAATCAAAAGGAATTTATCACAGTTGAACTATTTACATTCCTACATGGAAAAACAATAACTGTAACTGATGAAACTGTTCTCAGTTTTAAAATAATTGAAGAAGGGTATATGGGCATATGAATACATATGTGAATTTGTGTATATATGTTTACAGGTATACATAGATAGAGGGCACAGGTTGAATTTGGTGGGAAGGGATGATACATAAGGGGTGAAGTTATGAGGTGAGAGAGGAAAGTGGCAAGAGGAGATGGGGAGAGACAGGGTAGGGTAAACTATCTCATGTAGAAGAAGCAAGGGGAAGTGGGTGCAGGGGAGGGGAAGAACAGGAAGGCAAAAAGGCAAAACCATATTCTCATTGCATTTGTCTCAGGGAGAGAATGACATATACTAAATATATATATATATATACATACATACTATATCTCACCCTGCAGGCCAGTAGGGGGAAGGGGGATGAGAGGGGGGGATGATAGACAGGGGGCATTCTGGGGGGAGGGGAGGTTGGAAATACCCACTTTCGAAGAAAGACAGGATCATAGTAGGGAATGGAACAGGTGGGGGGTGGGATGGGTGGGAGGGAAATATAAGCAGTCTTTTACAATATATCTACTATGGTAATGTTTTGTATAGCTATACATGTACGACACATACTGAATTGCTTATCTTCCCAGAGGGAGTGGGTGACAAGGGAGGAAGGGAATGGATCTGAAATTCAAAGTGTTAAAATTAAATGCTTCAAATATATATAAATACTATTATTAATACTCTTGCATGTAATTGGGAGATAAGATGTGCAGGCATTGGGGCACAGAGATTCACCTTGCCCTAATGGTAAAGTTGAAGGGGTATGGGAGAAGATATGGGAGAGAGCAGATTGGATGAGGGGATATCTTGTGGGACTGCTATTCTGGGGTGGTGGGTAGGGAAAAATGGGGGAAAATTGTAACTCAAAATCTGGCAGAAATGAATGATGTAAACCAGAAGTTAATAAAGAATTTGTTTAATTAAAAAAAATGCTTTTGAGAGGGAAAAAACCCAAAACCTCAAACTATCCTCCTGGAAGAGTCAAAGACAAATATCACAAGGAAATTTTTTTAGGATGGATGTTATTATCCAATAACCAAGTAACCAAGAGGTTACTCTTGGAACCTTGTTGTTAGTTATAAAATTCTGGATTTAATCAACAATATGCACAAAGTAAACATGAAAAGTAGAATTGTACATGAAGTTGTGAATCAGTTTTGTGACAGTTTGTTATAAATATTTATTAACTCAATATTTTTTTCAAAGCTATCATGTTTTTCTGTTTCCTATGCATTTTAAAAAATGCTTCTTTACTAGCCGTGTGACCTTGGGCAAGTCACTTAACCCCAATTTCCCTGCCTTCCCCCCTCCAAAAAAAAAGAGAAATGCTTCAACAAACTTATTTTCTTACTCTTTATTTTTTTCATTTTGGTAATTCCATTTCTAGCTCCCATCTTCCCCAAACCTCCCTCCCCACCCCCATATTTTAAAAAATCATTTATACGCGGGGACGGGCGGGCGGAGGTGGCAGAGCTCTGTACGCTCGGGTTCGTCCGTTGACCGCGACCCCCGACCCCCAGCCCCGGTTCTAGCCTCGGACCCCGGCGCTGTCGCCTCCATGACGGGACTCGAGCTGCTTTATTCCGGCCTGTCCGTGGCCTTCTGGAGCTGTGTGATTGTTGTAAGAATCTGCTATACAATATTCGACTTGGGTTTCCGATTCGATGTGGCCTGGTTCCTCACAGAGACATCACCCTACATGTGGTCCAACCTAGGGATAGGACTGGCCATCTCCCACTCTGTAGGGGGAGCAGCCTGGGGCATCTATGTCACAGGTTCATCCATCATTGGTGGAAGGGTCAAGGCCCCCAGGATCAAGACCAAGAATTTAGTAAGCATCATCTTCTGCGAGGCTGTGGCCATCTGTGGCATCATCATGGCCATCATCATCAGCAACATGGCAGAGCCCTTCAGTGGCACTACCCCCAAAGCCATTGGAAACTGTAACTACCATGCAGGCTATTCCATGTTTGGTGCTGGCCTCACCGTGGGCCTGTCCAACCTCTTCTGTAGTGTGTGCGTGGGCATTGTGGGCAGTGGAGCTGCCCTGGCTGATGCCCAGAATGCCAGCCTCTTCATCAAGATCCTCATTGTAGAGATCTTTGGCAGTGCCATTGGCCTCTTTGGGGTCATTGTGGCCATCCTTCAGACTTCCAAAGTAAAAATGGGAGACTAGGCCTGAAGCAGTGGGAGGGCCCTGCCCTTCTGTGCCCTACTCTTAATTTATTGGTTTTCCTGGGGGGCCTGGCTGCCCCAGCCAGTGGAGCCGCTCCCCCATGGTGTCCATACTGTATCCCCCTGGCCCTTACTGCGATCTGCCCCTTCTGGAGTCCCTTGGAGGGGCAGGCCCTGGCCTTGGGTTGGGAGGGCATGTCCTCTGCCCACCTGTCCCGCCCTCTGCCCCATCACCCACCTCACCAGTGTTTGAAATAAAGGTCTGTGTCCTGGGTCACCCCCCAAAAAATCATTTATGTATAGCCAAGCAAAAGAAATTTCCCTATTGTCCATGTTCAAACATGTTTGTCTACTTCTGAACCTTGAGCTCCTTTATATGGAATTATGATTGATCATTGCATTCATCAAAATTCTTAAGAGTCTCAAAGTCTCACATTTTTCATTAAAATATCATTATATAAATTGTCCTTGGTTCTACTGACATAACTTTGCATCAGTCCATTCAGGGCTTCCCGGTATTTCTGAAATCACCCTTTTTGTTATTTTTATGGTATAATAATATTTTATTAAATCCATATACTATAATTTATCCATGTCTCACTTGCTGGGTGTTCCTTTAATTTTCATTTCTTTGTCACCACAAAAAGAACTGCTTGAAATATTTTGTGTGTCCTTTACCTATTTTTTTTTTTAAATTATTTTGAGGGGCGGCTAGTGGCACAGTGCTGGCCCTGGAGTCAGAAGGACCTGAGTTTCGGAGCAGACACTTAACACACACAAACAAAAACCTAGCCAGGTGACCTTGGGCAAGTTACTTAACCCCAATTGCCCTCCAAAAAGCAAAAAAAAAAATTATTATTTTGTGGTATAGACCTAATACAGCTTAGTGACTCTGGAAACATAACTCCAAATTGATTTTGAGAATGACCATACCAATTCATATCTCCACCAATAATGTATCATTGTGCCTGTCTTCTATCAGCTCCAAACAACAATTTTTATTTTCCTTTTTTAAATCTTTTTTACTGACTTTGTGGGAATGACTACTTATATATTCTTAAGAGTTATTTTAATTTTAGAGTTATTTTAACTTTAGAGTTATTTTAATTTTCATGTCTTATATGTATGGGATTTTAAATTCAGTACGGTTTCATTGGCAGAATTCTTTATAAGAATACTGATGTTTTTCTTTTGATACATTAATTTTATTTCTCATTTCTTTTAACCGTTCCCAAATGTAATGCAGGGTTTCTGACTTAGAGAATGGAAAGAGAACATTTCTCCTAATTGTTAATTGTTCATATATCCCTATTGATGCAAATTTAAGAAAAGTTGACTGTTCATCAACCAAGCATTTTCTATAACCAAGGCTTATAATGGGAAGAATTTATAGGATTTTGTAGCTTAGCAGATGGGAGGATGAGAAGGTAAGATGGGAAGAAGGAACAAAGAAAGACCTCTTCATTTAGAATGGGTAAAGAGGGAGTACTTAAGATTTTTATTTTCTATTTGGAACCTACCAGCCCAATGAGAAATCTAAGACATTTCCCCTTCTCTTACTTATGTAATTCCCAAATTGATAAAATGATTTAAATATTTTAAACATTGTTTTTACTTTAGAAAAGTATTTTTTTTAATTTTTTTAAAAGTATTTCTTAATGTTAAAATTTTAAAAGACCCAAAATTAGCTCTGAGAAGAGGGAAGGGGTATTCCCATTTGCAAATAAGGCATTTTCTATGTGTAATCTTCCACCTAACTTGTGGGAATGTTATATTAAAATGTGCTTAAATGACAAGGACAAGTTGCAATTTGAATTCAACAACTATATACTGAGGTGCAAAGGGGAAGCTAATTTTTATCCCCCAGAGTTCCACAGATAGAATGTTGTGGAAGGAATCAGAGGCGGGATGTCCTGCTCTCTTCCTTAAGGCTCTATGCCAGTTGTTACTAATAATGTCTCAGTTGGTTCATTCCTTCTCCTCCCTTAACCTTCCTTTTCACTCACCATCCTTCTTTCCCTTCTAACTTTATCTTCATCACCTTGCTTATCCTACTCATTCCTCTCCTCTAGCTCTGAAAGATTTCTATGTCACTCACATATTAAGTAACTAGAGCCTGTCAGCTGTTTGGATCAGAGGCTGGAAGGACAACTTTCAGCTTTTCTCAGTTCTTTCTACTGCAATTTACTTTACAGAAGTCTTTAACTGAAGGTAACTATAAAGACAGGAGGGTGAGATTTGTTACAAGAATTTCACATTCTAAAATTCCTCTTAAATAAATTATTTTTACTTTTTCCTGAAATTCCTTTTTCTAATCATTCCCTTCTCTGCTCAGTGTGTATGATTTTGTGTTTATGTTTAAGAAAAATGATTTTCATTTCATTAGCAATGATATGGTGAGTAGAAGACTTTAGGTGTAAAGAACAAAGGCATAGGCCTGATCTCCATCTATCTAGGAAAGGAGAAAGGTTAAGAGGCCTCTAACATATCTCAGGATGGTAGCAGCACAGTCAATGAGGAAGGTGGAAAACAGTAAGACCAATACATCAGTATTTTTATAATAAGAATGGTAAAAATTACATTCACATTGCAGAAACTATTTTGTTAATGTTGTTTTTACAATTTTTCCTACATCTCATGAAATACTTGGCCTCAAATGAACTTCTATCATATGGGATTGTTTTGAAATCACATAATACTAACGATCCTGATTCACCCTAAATATTTGTATAGACACCCATGAGAAAAGAACTTGATGAATATTAGAATGTAACAAATAGGATGGGAGGCATTGTGGCATAATGGATAGAACACATGGAGCCAGAAAGACTTGAATTTGAATCCCATTTCTGACACTTGTCAGTTATGAGACATTAGGAAGTCACCTCACCTGCTCATAAGTTTATGAAGTTGTCTTATTTGTAAAAATAAGGAGTTTGGGCTTACTAGATGGGTTTTAAGGTCCCTCGAAGCTCTAATTTTATGATGCTAGGATTATATTTACCTGATATGGCTTGATTAGATCATGTGAAATTCATCAGTTAAACATGTACAGTACTTACAGAGAGAAGTAAATATGTTGAAGGGTCTCCAAAGTCCAGTTTCTCAGTTATCTCCTGTGTAGGCTCCTGTGTAGGCACAAGGAGTCTTAGACTGAGAAACTTTGTTTGGTGCCAAGACACTAGGGCAGGATCACTTTACAAACATAGCTACAAAAACGTTAGTGTAATACAAGGCTCTAGATGACTCTCCTGGAGGGTAATCTGAGGACTCAATGAGCCTCCTAGGCACGTCCTTCTGGCACCCTGAGCTTGACAGAGAGCCACCAGCACAAACTGAAAATCCCACAGGGGCTGTTTTTTAGAAATTAATTGCAGTAGCCACTCAGCCATTCCTAGGCCTGACCAGCTACAGGATGACTTCAAAGAGAATTTCAGTCAATTTTAATCTTTTTTTGGAGGGGGGGCAGGAGGGAGGGAGAATTCACAAAATACCGACAAACAGAATGAAAAGACCACAATCTTCCAGAATCATCTAATGATCTTTCATCTGCAGAATGTCATCTAAATATGAAAAAATATTGGCAGGAAGAAATTCTTAACAAGGAGGATAACTTAGAACTTACTAATTATCTTTTGAGACATTGAGTGGTATGGTAAATAAAGAATTGGCTTGTAGGAGAAAGAAAGACAATGGTTTCAAGAGTTTCCTCTGATACCTCCTGATTGCATGATCCTAAGCAAATCACTCAGCTTCTCAATGTCCCACACAATTCTCCAAAATTATAAATGTCTTTATGATTGCTAATCTGCTTTGGTAAAAGGAGTTCCTTATACCAGAGGTATCAAATTCATGGTCCACTGGCAGCAAGTAGCAACAAAACTGATATCAGACTGAACCAGACAAAAATGTAATTGAGAAATATTGAACAATGTAAATAAAAATACAAACATAGATGATGTTAATGTAAGGTTTTCTAAGTCAATGCGTCCTTGGCAAGAATTCCTTTCTTTCTGAGTTTGCCACCATTTGCCCTACAGCAATCAAACTACAGATCTAAAGGCATAGTTTTTTGAACTACAAGCCTCCAGATGTTTTAGTCAGAAAATGGGTGTTCTCTCATTACTTAGAACAGGTGAAGCTAGTGATCCACCCCCACAAAAGTGTTCTGAACAACAGCAGAGTCAAAATTGATGAGTACTGGTTCTCTGCCATTAACCCTTCATATCTTGTGGTAAGCTGCAGAGGGTTTAATTCAATCAATAAACATTTATCAGAAATCTCCAGCTTAAGGACCTGCTATGTTCTAGGACTGTGCTAAAAGTGCTGGGGTATAGAAAGAGTCAAAAGACAGTCCCTGCCCTCAAGGAATTCACAATCTAATTAGAGAGACAACAATTGAAGAGTCTTGGTTCCTGAGACAGCACAGGAGCAGCTTTTTATGCAAAATTGCTTTCAAGAGTGATACTATGGTGGGGCAGCTAGGTGGTGCCGTGAATAGAGTACCAGCCCTGAGTCAGGAGGGCCTGAGTTCAAATCCAGCCTCAGACACTTGACACTTACTGTGTGACCTTGGGCAAGTCACTTAACCTCCATTGTTCTTGCCTTTTCCCCTCCAAAAAAAAATAATTTGTAAGATACACAAACCACCTCCTCTATGTCTTCTGCTAGAACAGGTGAGCCTTTGAGCTTCTCCCTCTGTCAATGGTCAACATTTTCAATTTGGAAACACCATCTGTTGCCAGTCAACTCTTATCAAAAGGCCTAGAATCTTTTTTCTCTCAAATGCATCTGGATAGATACATAAAGCAAAAAAGGCAGCAGGGGCTAAAATCACAGGCTCTACTTTACTAGCTGAGCCCTGCTTTAGCTAGCTTGTTCTGCAGCTGCCTTATGCTAAGGTCATGGGGAAGGGAGCTACTCTCCTTCACCTTCTCATGGTAATTCTACCAAGGGCATTACATGTGCCATAGAAAAAAAGGAAGGGAAAGAATCAGAAACTGTCACTCCTTCCAAAACTGCAGTTTCTTCCTTCCTATTATCAGGAGGTCAAGGTACCTATAAGAGGACCACTTTCTTATCCACAGACACCTAAAGACTTTGAACTACTGAATAGTCTCCCAGAAAGTATCCAGGGTCAGGATGAACCTTCCATAGGATATACCTTAATACAAACCCTCTACTTAAGTAGGTAAAGAATATACAAAATGAATACATGGTAACTTCGGAGGAATGGTGATAATGGCAACTGAGGAAGATCAGAGAAGGTTTTATGCACAAGTTGAATACTGAAGGAAATTATGGATTCCAAAAGACAAAGGTGAGGAGAGAGATAGACAGAGATCAAGAGAAGGAGGGAGAGACAGAGACAAAGAAAGAGAAAGAAATCCAGGAACAGGGACTTACACACACACACACACACACACACACACACACACACACACTCGCCCTTGTGCACAGGAACAAGTAGGCCAGTATGACTGGATTAGAGTATAAGTGAATTGTGTAAGACAGGAAAGGTGGAAAGGAAATGATTTGTAAAGAGATTTAAGTGTGACACAAAGGAGTTTATATAGGATAATACAGGTAATGAGGAGCCACTAGAGTTTATTGAATGGGGATGGGGAAGGGAGGGGAGAGAAGGTGGTGGTGACATAATTAGACTTATGATTTAGGAAAATCATGATGGCGTCTATGTGGAGGGTGAATTGGAATTGGGAGAGGCTTGAGGTACAAGTAGAAGTGATAAGAACCTGAATAAAGTTTGTGGCTCTGTGAATGGAGAAGAAAAAAACTATGATAAAAGTTGTGGAGATAGAAACAACACAATTTGACAATTGATTGGATATGTGAAGTGAGAAAGAGTGAGGAGTCAAGGATAACCCCAGGTTGGGAATCTGGTTGATTAGAAGGATTTGTGGTATCCTCCACAATGACAGAGAAGCTCTGAAGGGGAGTGGGTTTGCGGAAAAAGATAATGGATTAAATAATCTCAAAGAGTTGCCTGAGTCTAGGAGAATTTAAATAGTTTGCCTGCTTCAATGCTAATGAGTGTCAGAGGCTGTTCTTGAACCTAGACCCTTCTAACTTAGAAGACTAGCACTCTACTATGCCAGACTGTCTCTCATGACTTTTTATTATTAAACTGTATTAAAGTCCCAACTCTAAAACTGCAAGTCATTTATCCCCTTGGAGCTTATAAAATGGCAATATATTTGTACTAATGCCTGAGGCCTGTTAGGAATCAAGAAAAGAGTTTTGTGGAGGTTATATAGTACTGCATAGTTCTGGATTATTATACCTGGGTTGTTAAATCCATTTTATGGGGCTTTTATTAAGATTATCATGTGTAGAATCTTGTCTCTTCGTGGCCCCTTTTGAGGTTTCTGGGCTCTGCGGGACATACAAAAATTAGGTAAGGCATCATCTGTGCCCTCATAGAGTCTACAGCTCTTTTTCTTTGTAGTCTAATTCAATAAAAACTCTGCCTCAGCGATATTTCTGTACATGGCTAGTATCTTCTGTGTATTAAAAGCAACCTCCCCACTGTGGATTTCTCTGGATGAAGTGCCACATAGATATTTCATCAGAAGAATGCAAGAGAAATGCCAGATAGTAGCTGGCTATGGTCCTGGAATTACTACAACAATGAGAATGACTGAGGGCGGCAGGACAATAGCTTCCAGTTGATGGGGTGGTAATATGGTGGAGTGCTTTGTCAACATTCCAGAAGCTTACAGAGCTATTAGGTTTGGAGCCCCTACAATGAGAGGTCAAGGGGTCAGCCATACTGTATCAGCTCTTCTTAGGAACACTCATGCTATGTGATTTTATTAAGTGTGCCAACTTCCTGCCCAGCTGAGCTCTTACAAAGTGATTCCCTAGATTAATCTAGTAGTTTCCAAACATCTCCAAGTATTTCATATACATTGCTCCACTGAATTTCATGTTTCTTTGAGAAGCAAATGTTCAGTGACTTCCTCAAGGGCAAAAACTACATTCTATATCGTAGTAGCTTCACAATATCTGGCACATGTACCATGTACTCCACTCCAATTTGTTGAATTGACTTGAATTAGAAATAGGAGAGAATACAATTTCTCCTCATCTCCTGAATTTTCTCTAAAATTGCTGTGTGACAGTAGCACAGAACCATTCACTCAATAATCATTTATTGGGGGTCTATCAAGTGTGTGGTACTTTAGGGGGATACAAAGGTGAAGATAGTCCTTGATCTCTGGAATTATGTTGTTGTTTAGTCATTTTTCAATTTTGTCCCTTCATGGCCCCTTTTGAGGTTTCTTGGAAATGGCACTGGAATGCTTTGCCATTTTCTTCTCCAGCTCATTTTACAGATGAAGAACTGAGGCAGACAGGGTAAAATGACTTGCCCAGGGTCATACAGCACTCTATCCACGTCATCACCTAGCCGCCCTTTGATATTTATAAGTAAATAGAAAGAATAGTCTTATAACAAAAAGTAGTCCAAAGAGAGTGTTATAGATTTTGGGGCTTGCAGGTACTTTACAAATCATCCAGTTGTGCCCTAAGGGCCTGATAGTCTCAAGGGGCATTAGCTCTGGGCTCACAGAGACTCTATTCCACTGTGATCTCTTTTCCCGAAAATAAAATGAACCAGACTTTTACCTCTCTTACTCATCATACCTCCATCCTGGTGTAAAACCCTAAATAAAATCTCTTAAAATTAAAAAAAAAAGAAAGAAAAGCTTACAAATGACTTCTATCTTGGTTCTTCACATTAACAGGTAACCTTTAGAAAAGTATTCAATGTAAAAAATAAATGCCAATTGTAAAAAAGTATAATCCAATCAGTTATTCAACAAGCATTTACTGAACTCTTATTATGTGCCAACGCCATCCTAAACACTGGTAGAAAGAAAGGCAAAAAACAGACCCTACTCACAAGGAACTCACAGCTGAATGACTGAGTCAACATGTCAATAACTAGGTACATTACACACACACACACACACACACACACACACACACACACACACACACACACACACACACACGAAGGTGGGATTTGACCTGAATCTTAAAGGAAATCAAAGAAACTAAGAGCTGAGAAAGGAGATCATCCTAGGCATGGGAGTACAAAGGCCTAGACATGAAGTGTCAGAGACAAGTAACAACGAGGAGGCCTGTATAGCTGGATGATACAGTGTGTATGGAAAGGAATAAATTATAAGAAATGTGTAGAGGTAAGCCTTTAGATTCCATTTTTGCATTAAGTAGATGACATGGGCAATCTTATGTTTTAGCATAATCACTTTGGCAATTTAGTGGAGTATGGACTAGAGAGAGGAGGGACCTGAGGTAAGGAGACCAATTAGAAGATAATTGCAATAATGGAGGCAAGGGGTAGGACAGTGGTTATGTGAGTGGAGAGAAGGATCTGTGTACAAGAAATGCTTTGAAGGTAGAAATGACAAGATTTGGAAATGGATTGTATATATAGGCTGAATAAGATTGAGGAGCTGATGACATCTTGCTGCAAGCCTAGGTGACTAGGAACATTGTGGTGCCTCCCGTTGTGATAAGAACGTTTGGAAGAGAAGAAAGTTTTATGAAAAAAATAATGAGTTTTGCTCTAGGTATGTTGAGTTTGAGATCCCTATGTGACATACAGTTTAAGACGTCCAGAAGGCAGTTGGTGATACAGAACTGAAGGTCAGGAGAGAACCTAGAGTAGGACCAATAGGTTCGGGAACTTTTGATGGTATTTGAACCTATAAGAGCTAATGAGTTCACCCAGAGACAATATAGGGTGAAAAGAAAAGAGGGTCCAAGACAGAGCCTTGGCAATTTCAGTTCAGAGTAGGAATGGATGTGAATGGTGAAAAATATATTGGAAAAAATTGTTCAGGGACAAGAAATGAAAGAGACTAAGAGTTCTCACAATGTCTCATGGGATCCTAATACCTATAGACTGAATATTTCCTTTAATAAAGTTTTGGGAGTTATTAGACATGGTAAGCATCAAATTATAGTAAAAATTAATATAGAAAAATATTAATCATGTCTTGAAAGAAAATACACCACTGGTTATTATATGGGAGTCTTTTACAAGTGCAATCAGACTGCTCACTTGTTAGAACAAAGAACAGAACAACTATAAAATTAGAGAAAATTTACAATAAGATTATACAATGAGCACCTTCAATTTGATTATATTAAATAAACTGGTCATGTTAAAAATTGAGAAATGACTAAAGGACAGATGTTGACAGGCTGGTCAATTTCTAGGTAAATTTATTTGATATAAATTATTTGCCTTAGTGAGTAGAACAAAAAAATCTAAAAAACTCCCAACCACACTCGATCTTCCCAAATGCAGTGACATGGAGGTCTAGGGGCTGACACTGGTTTAGAATATAAGCTTGTCTCCTCCGCAGTATGTAGTGTCTTTTACATTTTAGAATCTTACTAAGTACCTGTTGGGTTGAGTTGAACTGATTTGTTAGCAGGGAGTTACTTTATCACTTAGATGGTCTGTTGAAAAAAGTCAAATGGGCTGAAAAAAGAGAAATTTTTAGTAATTCCCTCTGGATTGTCATTTGGATTGTCATTTGTCACTCATGTATCCGTAGGAGGATATATGAGTGAAAGCAGGTGGCCTGTGAAATCCGAGAAATATGCTTCCTTCCCCAAAGTTATCTCCTCAGCACTTTCACTACACGGGCACATTGTCATCTGTAAGATGATGGACTGGGATTAAATGATCTCTAAGATCCCTTACAGCTCTAAATCCATGATTCTGTGATCCCAAAATCTATTTTAAGGAAACAAGAAAGCACCATACAAGGACCTGTGGACATGTGAAAGGAGAATGACCTTAGAAGACTTAAAAAAAGCTGGTGATGCCTACAATGAATGTATAAAGCTTTGCTTGACACATATCAACTTCTGTTTGTAGCTAGGCTGACCATATGCTATGCTCATTCACTCTTCAGGAGTCATCCGTACCCTTTAAAAGTATTAACATGTCAGCGAAAATCTACCTTCTTGTAAAGAAATCTAATCTGAGGGAGCAGGGTTGCTGACACTCATAAAAATAACAGCCTGAGTTTATGGTTTCTCAGGGACACACACTATGAAGAAGGGATCATAGAGCCCAAAATAGGAACACAGCAATATTTAGAATCTTGGGATCTTGGAATGAGAAGAGACCTTTAAAATCTTTTCATTCTAATTCCTTATTTCACAGATTAAAAAAAAGAAACTGAGATAAGGGAAATGCCTTGAAGGTCACATAGAATATTAGTGGCAGGGCCAAGAATGGGGCCCAGTGTTTTTTGTTTTTTTTTTTTTAACTCCCTGTCTGCAACTCTTTTCACTCTAAATTTTAAATTTCCCATCTTAGGTCATGGACCCCTTGAATCTATCCATGGAGGCCATGTTAAGAACTGCAGATTAAAAGCTTTCTGCAGGGTGACAAAGAACCTTTCACTATTCTATGGCTCACTATTCCATGGCGCTCTCACTATTTCATGGCTCACAACATGGGTGGGAAGTCTCTGGAGGCTACCTGGAAACCACAAACAATGGTGGGCTAGGCCAGTTCAAGGTGGATCCATAATGGAGGGCTAGGCTAGTAACTAGTCTAGAGTTAGTAGTTAGAACTAGGCTAGAGGTCTGGGCCCACCCACAATGTAAGGCTTATTGCCTCATCAAATGAGACAGTTTAATTTGGTCCCACCTCTTAGCTGCAACTAGGTGGTACCATGGTGAGAGTGCTGGACCTAAAGTCAGGAAGACCTGAGTTGTGATCCAGCCTCAGACACTGTGATCTTGGGCAAAATATTTAACCTCTACCTACCTCAGTCTCTTCAAAACGGTTATAAAAATAGCATCTATCTTCCAGGTGTGTTATGAGGATTAAAAGAAATGACATTTGTAAAGCACCTTGCAAAGTATGTACTTAATATATACTTGGTTCCTTCTTTCC
This sequence comes from Gymnobelideus leadbeateri, assembly GCA_011680675.1. Lineage (NCBI taxonomy): Eukaryota > Metazoa > Chordata > Mammalia > Diprotodontia > Petauridae > Gymnobelideus > Gymnobelideus leadbeateri. Next base: position 30,033 of record WOXC01010361.1, on the reverse strand, counting down.
ATCCCTTCTTTCTTCTTTCCTTCTCTCCTTTTCTTCTTTCCTTCCTTCTTTCCATGTTGTCTCTCCAGTTTTAGTTTAACAACTCTGAAATATGTATACCAGGGCTATTTAAACATCGAAATAAGAGAACATTTCTGTGTATACAGCATAACATTTCTATATGAAACTGTGAATTTCTATTTCATAATACTTGCTTTTTTAAAAGTGTTTAATAAATTATTCATGTTATTTTCAAAACTGTCTTTCTTGTCTGTGCTTCCTTTTAAACTTAATAGATGCTGCTAGATCTTATATTATTCTAAGTGAAGTTCTCTCCCATGGCATTAAAAACTGCCTAAATGGCCCTCTTTCTAAAATTTCTGTTGGTAACCTTCTCCTACCTCCAATCTCCTTCTCCTTCAAATAACAAGAAAGAAGAAGAAAATAGGAAAGAGAAAGAAAGAAAGAATGAAAGGAAGAAAGGAAGGAAGGAGAAGGAAGGAAGGAAAGAAGGAAGGAAGGCAGGAAGGAAGGAAGGAAGGAGAAGGAAGGAAGGAAGGAAGGAAAAGAAAGAAAGAAAGAAGGAAGGAAGGAAGAAAGAAAGAAAAAAGAAAGAAAGAAAGAAAGAAAGAAAGAAAGAAAGAAAGAAAGGGGGAGGGAGGGAAGGAGGGAAGGAAGGAAGGAAGGAAAGAAAGAAGGGAGGGAGAGAGTAAGGAAGAATGACATAATAAACATAGTCAAACAAAACAAATCCACACAGTAGCCATGTTCCAAAATGCGTATTTCTCTGTATTTTGAATCCATATCGCTTTTGGAAGTGGGTAACAAGATTTATCATAAGTCCTTTGGAGACATGGCTGATCATTGCCTTGATCAAGGTATTTAAGAGTTTGAAAGTTGTTTTACTTTATTGTGTTGTCCTTATATAAAATGTGCTCCTGGTTCTGAAACTGTCTCTTCTGTTATTTCTTATGGAGCAACAATAGTTTTATAATTATATGCTACAATTTGTGTGGCCATTTCTCAATTTCTAAGAGGCAATTCAAGGGATCCCCCTAGATTCTATTTATTTGCTTTTCTCCTTCTGCCTTTTAATTACTCCCCTCAGGATGAAGTTTGTTTTGCTTGTGACTGTTCCCTCCTAGTATTTTTCTCTCTTTACTATTCCTCTCCCTCTCCATTATTGCTTATTACTGTTGGGTATGATGTATTTCTAGACTAAACTCTGTCAGTTGTGAGGGTTTGTGGAAGATTGTGTGAAATTTAATTGCGTGGAGTTCATCAGTATTGTACAGCAGTGTCATGATGGCCTGCTTGCACAGATTCTGGATAAAGGACACTTTCTCAGTTACCAATGGAGTGAAGCAGAGCTGTAGCTTGCTCCCATGCATGATGTTTTCTGACATTTCATAAGCCTTCAGAGAGGTGTCAAACAGTATCATCAACTACTGCACTGAAGGTAAACTATTTCACTTGAAAAGGCTATAAGCTGGGACTAAAGTGGAAGGAGCCTTGGTTTGTGACTTTTTGTTCTCAGATGATTTTGCACTCAATGCAGCCTCTGAGGTTAAGATGCAACTGTGTATGAATAGATTCTCTGTTAATTTTGTCTTGACAATCAATACCAAGAAAACAGAGGTTCTCCACTAGCCAGCACCACACCCATCATACATATGTGGAACCACTGGTTACAGCAAATGGAGAAACTTTGAATGCTTTGGATAAGTTCACTGTACTTTGACCCCAGCATCATGATGTCATTGGTCCTTTCCAAGTATGATGGATAAACAACAATATTTGCAATAATTTTTATACTGCTTGGTATTTTCTTTGATTTACTGATCCCTCCAACTGTATTTCTTGAATTGGAACTTTGCACCAGGGTAAAAGCAGGATGATAGGCCTTGCTTCGTTTTGACCTAGGTTCTTACACTGACCTCTACCTCTGTGTGTGGAAGGTGCTGTTCTTTGACAAAGTGTTGGATCATCATGTCTTTTTATGACATTTCTAACAAAGCACTAGAGATTACAGAGCCCCTGGATGTGGGATGTTCATATCTGAGTACAGTGGCAGCCAATACCGTACTGATTGCTGGTCACTTTCCACTGCCAATCCCTAGGACTTCCAAAGTCCCTACCTGAGGTCTTCTGATAACCCTGGTTTTCTCAGGGGCTCTTTCTATTCTTGTTGCCTCCAAATACAGAGTTTTGTAAACTACATCTATTTCTCATCATCTCTGGTCATGTTAGGAATCTAGTTACCCATACTGGTGACGGGTTTTTTTGGTGAGGCTCCCTTTCCTATTACCCCTGGGCTGCTGGATGATTTCTTGTGCACTTCCAGGGTAACAGAAATCTCTTTGTACAGTTTATTATTAGACTTGGTTTTATTTTGTTTTCTTTTTTAGATCTTTATTTGGTCTGGTGTTTTTAGTGTTTATGTGGGAACAAGGCAACCTGTATCCTGATTAGGCAACCACTTTGGCCAGTTGTCTACCTAATTATTTCTTAATCTTTAAGAAATGGAAGCATGGAAAGCTTGGTCTTTTAGAGTTAAAAAAAGATGATAGAGATCCTTGAGTCTAACTCCTTACTTTCCCAGTGATGAAACTAAGGCCTAGAGTGATAATATGAATTTTTTAAGGTGATCCAGCTAGATGGTGGCAAAGTTTGATCTTTTCTAAATGCTATAGTTTTCTGAAAAACAACAATATCACTAGTTGCCATTTATACACCTAATGGTGTATAGGACAATAAGTGCATACATGAGGAAGTGAAATACACACACAAACATGTATGTATATATTATATGAGTACATATATCATATATGTAGAGATTAGAGACATTGGGATTCTAGATGTATATTCTAGTACAGTGGTGTTAAACTCAAATAGAAAGACTATCCTTTAATCCACACATGAGAGAGAACCTGCAGGCTGTCTGTTGGCTTGGTTTTAAAATGTAATATTATCTAAATTTTATTTATTTTTAATATGATTCTCAATTACTTTTTAATCTGGTTCAGGTTACACTTGGGAGTATCATGTGCCACATGAAGCCTACTAGCCCTGTGTTTGATACCTCTGTTCTAGTATAACATGTTATATATACTTATACATACATATATATATATACTTCCCATGTTAACATGAATAATATTCTAAAGTATATGTATGTATGCTGTACCACTTTATAAAATATTCATATAAATATGTATGCAACATATTCATATTATATTTTAAAGCCTTGTCAACTGTATTTATAGTCATTCAATTAGTCACATATACTGTAACAGGTAACAGAAAACCATAGCATTTAGAGAAGTTAGGCTTTGCTACTAACTAGCTGAATGACCTTGAAAAAGTCATTTTCTCTCTGTGGACTTCAGTTTCATCATTAGAAAAATAAGAAGTTAGACTAAAGATCTCTATATTCCTTTTTGGCCATAGAAGTCTATATTTCTATGCTTCTTTAAGAAACACTCAGGGGGCGGAGCCAAGATGGTGTTGTAGAAACAGCACTTCCAAGGCTCTCTCCCCCACACCACTTCCAAACCATGTAAAAGGTGGACTCTGAACAACTTCTGGAGCTCCAATACCCACAGAACGACACAGAGAAGCTAACCTCCCATTGAGGACAGCCCAACAGCCCTGCAGGGGGTGCCCAGGGCAGTGCTCTGGGAGTGTTCAGCACAGCGAATTGAGAACCAACAGCGCAGCGCTCTGGGAGTCAAGCCCAGGTCCACCTGAATCCCAGTTTTAGCCCCAGGGCGGCCTGACCAGCAGCCTGCTGGAGGGACCCCAGAACACCAGCAACCGTGGTGATTCCAGAATTATCAACACAGATATGCCTAGTAAAAAGTGAGAGGTTAGTGCCCTTTGGACTTTGGGACCAGTATTTGGGGAACACGTTGGCTTCTTCCCCTGGGGGCGAAAAGTGACTGAGGAGACATGGAGCAGCTTCAGCTCCTGGCCTGCGAACTGTAGGGGGATCCAAAGATCAGTCTTGGGGGGTAATCATTCTTGCTTTAACCTCCCTGGATCTGGATTTCGGTCTGGGGTGCAGGTCTTGGGGTGGGTATCCAGCTTACCAGAGAGTGTGGAGGCTTCACAGAGGCCACCCAATTAATGCCTCCGGAAGTTGTGAAGACCCCAATGTTTGGGACAGAAGCTCCCCTGTATGGTGGCAGAGTCCTACTGAGGCAACAAGCCCAAAAGTCAAGTAATGAAGTTGCAACATGCCTAGGCAAAGGAACCAAAATAAACAGAAAATTCAACATTAGACTCCTATTTTGGGGGCAAAGAGGATTGAAGCATGGAACAGGAGGAGGACTGGAAGGTCAGAAATCCTGCACCAAAAGCCCCAAATGAAAATATGAGCAGATTACAGGCCATAGAGGAGCTTAAGAAGGATTTCAAAAACCAAATAAGAGAAGTGGAGGAAAAATTGGGAAGAGAAATGAGAAGGATGTAGGAAAAGTATGAAATGAGAGTCAACATTCCTGACTGAGGAAAATAACACCTTAAAAAATAGACTAACTCAAATGGCAAAGGAGGCCCAAAAGGGCAATGAGGAGAAGAATGCCTTAAGAAGCCAAATTTGCCAGATGGAAAAAGAATCTCAAAAGCTCATTGAGGAGATTCATTCCTTCAGAGTTAGGCTGGAGCAAATGGAAGCTAATGACTTTATGAAAAATCAAGATGCTGTTAAACAGATCCAAACAAATGAAAGAATAAAAGGCAATGTAAAATATCTCATGGGAAAAACCACTGACCTGGAAAATAGATCCAGGAGGGATAATTTAAAAATCATTGGACTACCTGAAAGCCATGATCAAAGAAAGAACCTAGAAATCATCCTTCAAGAAATTCTCAAGGAAAATTGCCCTGATGTTTTAGACCCAGAGGGCAAAATAGAGGTTGAAAGAATCCACTGATCACCTCCTGAAAAAGATCCCAAAAAGAAAACTTCCAGGAATATTATAGCCAGATTCCAGAATTCCCAGATCAAGGAGAAAATACTACAAGCAGCCAGGAAGAAAAAATTTCAATATTGTGTAAACACAATCAGAATAGCACAGGACCTGGCAGCTTGTACACTGAGGGACTGAAGGGCATTGAATATGATATTCCAGAGGTCAAAAGAGCTGGGATTAAAACCAAGAATCACCTAGCTGGCAAAACTGAGTATCTTGTTTCAGGGGAAAATATGGTCATTCAGTGGAATACAGGACTTTCAAGCATTCTTGAGGAAAAAAACCAGAGTTGAATAGAAATTTGTCATTCAGATACAAGAAGCAAGAGATACCCGAGAAGGTAAAGAGGGAAAAGAAATCAAAAGGAACTTATCAAAGTTGAACTATTTACATTCCTACATGGAAAAACAATAACTGTGACTGACAAAACCTTTCTCAGTATAAAAATAATGGAAGAAGGGTATATGGGCATATGAATACATATGTAAATGTGTGCATATATGTTTACAGGTATACATGGATAGAGGGCACAGGTTGAATTTGGTGGGAAGGGGTGATACTTAAGGGGTGAACTTAAGAAGTGAGAGAGGAATGTGGCAAGAGGAGATGGGGAGAGACAGGGTAGGGTAAACTATCTCATGTAGAAGAGGCAAGGGGAAGTGGTTGCAGGGTAGAGGAAGAATAAGAAGGCAAAAAGGCAAAAGCATATTCTCATTGAATTTGGCTCAGGGAGAGAATGACATACATACTAAATGTGATATCTCACCCTGCTGCAGAGTAGGGGGAAGGGGGATTAGAGGGGGGATGATGGAGGGGAGGTTGGAAGTACCCACTTTTGAAGAGGGACAGGATCAAAGTAGGGAATGGACCAGGTGGGGGGTGGGATGGGTGGGAGGAAAATATAAGCAGCCTGTTACAATAGATCTACTATGGTAATGTTTTGTATAGCTATACATGTACAACACATACTGAATTGCTTATCTTCCCAGAGGGAGTGGATGACAAGGGAGGAAGGGAAATGGATCTGAAATTCAAAGTTTTAAAATTAAATGTTTCAAATATATATAAATACTATTATTAATACTATTTTGTATGTAATTGAGAGATAAGATGTGCAGGCATTGGGGCACAGAGATTCACCTTGCCCTAATGGTAAAGTCAAAGTGGGTATGGGAGAAGATATGGGAGAGAGCAGATTGGCTGAGGGGATATCTTGTGGGACTGCTATTCTGGGGTGGTGGGTAGGGGAAAAATGGGGATAAAAATATAACTCACAATCTGGAGGAAATGAATGATGTAAACCAGAAGTTAATAAAGCATTTGTAAAAAAAAAAAAAAAAGAAAGAAACGATTACTCAGATGTCTGGTTAAGATGATTATTTAACACCAACCCTAGAGTCAGGAGGACCTGAGTTCAAATTCGGACTCAGACACTTGCTACATTTACTAGCTGTGTGACCTTGGACAAGTCATTTAATCACAATTGCCTTGCCTTCCCTCCTCCAAAAAAAAGATGGCTATTTAAATAATAGACTGCTCAGCTCCTATACACACACACACACACACACACACACACACACACACACACACACATATATATATATATATATATATATATATATATATATACATACACAGGTATATGGAGATGTGTGTATATCCATCTGTTATCTGCATGTATCAAACAATGTCATGTTTTCAATATCTAAACATATGGTGTACACATGTATAAAATATCCATGTGTATACACACATATGGATATAAATTTATAGAGAGCACATCTTTGACAAGAGTGCATAAATACAGCTATATAGAAATAAATTTGTGTATCTATGGAGCATAGGTTTCTGTGTGTATCAGGTACACACATAAACATGCTTATATATGTCATTATGCTCTGAAAGTAGTGTAATGGATAAAGAGATGACCTTGCTGTCAGGAAGACCTAGGCTCAAGTCCTGCCTGAAACATACTAGTTGTGTGACCTTGGACAAGTCACTTCACCTCTTAGTGTCCCAGGAAACTTTCTAGGACCATAAATTACAGAAGAATTGACCATATACATTGGTGAAGAGAACTTCCATATTGGTAATTCTCCATGCTAATGAAATCACATGCTACCGCCTCCTCAATCAAAAAAGAAGCACCTAAACTTGTAAATATGTATTCTCTCATTTCTCTCTCTCTGTCTCTCTCTCTCTCTGTCTCTCTCTCGCTCTCTGTTTAATTCACAAAATTTTTCATTTTTAAACATTAAACAACAATGAGAACAGCATAGATCTATCTGCCCATAAAGAATTACTTAGGTCTCCTCTCAAGTTATCTTAAGTACAAAAATAAGCATGTAAAGTATCAGTGTTGAATGATTGACAGTCCCTAGTTGTCAATCCAGAGCTACGCAATTGTAGGTTTCTAATTCTGGAAAGACCCAAGTCATAGAAATTTAGGAACCTCTGAACAGGTTGCCAAGAACAGCTATGAAGTTCAAAGTGTTAGGGAGTGAACACCTAATTAAAGTATCCATCATCCCAGAAAGGTTTGTGATGATGGATATATGTCTATATCTGTAAATATATGTTTATATTTCCAACATTTCTCATATAACAATACTTTGAAGTTCTGAAAAAAGGTAGGGAAAAGCCTATCAGCTGTGGTTTCCTTTTTCATCACAGACATATTTAAGCAAGTCTGGTGCACTGATATTCACTGAGCACAAAAACCAGGTGACACGTTTAAATAGGAAAAATAAGCAGGTATATGAGGGAGTCAATCTGTGAACAGTTTTCTTCTTAAAGGGATTTGGACCCCTAAGCCTAAAAAACGTTCTAAGAGTATTTAATAGGTGTAAGTGTCAGGAGCTGGAAACAATATAAACATGAGGACAAAATATTGAAAAGGGGAATGAAGTTTGTTGTGTTTAATGTGTGAAAATATGGGTAGCATGTGAGAGGCAGAAGACTTCTGTATTTTTGTTTTTAGAGAATATTGGGGTCAAAATGATTCCAGTTTTAAAACATCCATTATTTTAGTTATTTAAAAATATTTTCTCTTTCCTTTCTCTAAGTTTATTTCTTGAAACTCCCTGAAAGAGAACAAATAGTCCTTTATAAGGCAATGATTTATTATTCCAACAGACTTGAAGTATTTGACAAGATATATTCCTTGAAAATATTCAACAATATTTATTAAGTGCAAAGCACTGTGCTCAGTGCTGAGGATACAAAAGCAAAACAAAATACAACAAAAAGCAAAATCATCCCTGATTCAGGGAGTTTATGGAGCTCCCCTTGGAAGGGGAGGGTAAGGATGGGAATACAAACATATACGTGTTAAGTACGTACTAAATTTTTACAAATATATGAAAAATAATTTCAGGAGAGACCATGAACTACTGGTTAAAGTCAAGTAGCAATCAACTAATAAATATTTATTAAGTACCTAGTATGTGCTAGGAACAGGGCTAAGCACTGAAATAAGTGTCACCTGTCCTTAGCTTTCAAAGAAGCTAAGGATTTTTAAAAGTACGATAAGTATAATATTCATTCCAACATGTGGACCATGATACAAACTTAGACAGACAGAAAATGGAATGTTGTGTATGAAGAACATCTTTGCAGTCCACTTCTACTGAGAAAAAAAAGAATAAAGCGGAATAATGTGAAAACAAGGCTGGAAGTATGTGTCTACTTTAGTGAAACATCCAAATTTACTTAGCAAAATAGATTGTGCTAAAATTGACTAAGTTAAGTAAAATATGTAGAGTACCTAGATAAATGATTCAAACCAATGTAGGTCATAGATCCTAGACTTTTATATAGAATACACAGAAGAGTCATCTAAAATCAGATATCCAGACATGCTATTACTCTGGGGTTTACCCTTAGTCATGAAAAACTACATCTTGTTCTCTCAGTCTATGCCTCTGATCCCTCTTTCCTAAAGAACAGGACTCTAAAATACCCATCAAGTTTGAAATTCCTGGTGAAAAGGCCCCCAAACTAGATTTGAGGGAATGAAGTCACATTTTGGAAAAAGGAATTTTTAAATGATAGAATGACAGAATACTAACATTGGAGGAGATCTTAGGCTCATCTAGTAGTAAGTTAAATATTTATCTCAGAGGGAGAAGTAGTCAGGGACAGTTGAAAGTCACAAAGTAACAAATGTGTCCCTGGCTTGTGGTTATGAGCTTCAGATTAAGGTGGTATGTGTTTCATCCCAAATCCTGACCTTTATCACACTCCCCTTAGGGCAGCATTCCTCTTCATGTTTCTGTGGCCAGAGCATGCCTGGTTGGGGTGAAGGGTCTATGAAGAACCCAAGAGAAATAAGAAAATTCCTTCTTTTACTGTTAGAAGATACATTTTATTCCTTGCTCTGTATTCTTCCAGTCTTTCTGCCACATGAGCCTAAATCAGACTAGTGGGATGAGAAGTATAACAGTGAAATAAGGTAGCAACCAACTCTTCTGATGCCCCTGTATTTTAATGAAAAATATGATGCAATATTGTTTCATTTAAGGCTATTGTCTGCTAATATGAAAACCATTTATTTAAAAAGCAGCATGATGTTTATTATGAAATTGAAATGATGTGTATAATGTGAACATTAAAGTGTATGTAGATGGTAGGTATAATTATTACCACATGCTGTTACTGGATCATTCTGAGTGCTAAAAATCCATCTAAATTAATCAAGACAATGTCTAAATTAAATTTGCTTTAAGAATTCACTCTGAATTAGGATATGACTGGAAGATGATACCTTTAGCCATCAAATTTACACTCAAGTGGAAAAGAAAAACAGAATATTATTAGAATAACTCTTTAACCATCAATCAGAAAACCAAACTTTTGCCCTGTCTCTGAGACTAGTGAAGCCAACAGTTTCTTAGGGTCCACAGAAGCTATTTCAAGACTAAGAGTCTTTAGACAAAGTACTGGTAGAATATCCTGAAAGCAGAAATTTCAGTTATTTTCTTCTTTCAATTCCTTGATTCGGCTTTTGATTTTCTTCCATATCTGAAAAATAAAAATGACAGAACAGCAACTGGTATGAGGTAAATGGGGCTTTGTCCAGGTTATCAACATCCATGTAGGGGATAAGGAAAATGTTTCTTCCCTCAGAAGGTGTACTTCTTTCTCCACAGTGATAGGAATATTGGGCCCTTTGCCTTGAAGTCCTCTCTCCTCATTGAGACAAAACTCTTTCTGGCCACCCTCCTGCCAAGAAGCACCCTTCTGCAGTTTGGCTCCACCTCCTAATCCCAGGAAGGTCTGAGGTTGGATGACCTTCTCTTCTAGCACAACTGAACCTGCAATTAGACTGCCCTCTCTGCCTCACCAACTTTCCTCGAACAGCTATTTTCACCCCATGTTCATATGTTGCTCTTTAAAGCTTTGAAGAGTACTGTTAATTTCTTTCTCTTCTATCTTGTTTCAGAATCCATCTCACGGCTCTTTTGGTTCCTGCCTCTCACTCCCTGTGACCCTCCATGTGCTACATACCCATTACCTATGATTACTCATTCCATATAAGTAATAACCTGCCTTTTGGTCTGTATTATCTCAAGACTTTGTTTTAACTCCTTCCTGCTTTTTTTTTTATTGCTTTCCATTCACCAGTCAGCCCCACTACTTTTCCATTAGCAGAAGCACATTCCTTAGCACTCTACATGACACTGATATCAAACTACAACTCTTCTGAAGTCCTTATACTTTTCTCTTCATCTCTAAGGCAGCAGAAACTTTATTGTTTTTCTCTTTTGTATCACCAACAACTTAAATGGGACTTTGCAAATAGCAGGCAATTAATAAATGTTTGTTGAAATAAATTCATAGAACAATAGGCAGAGCTGGAAAAAACCTTAATGGCCATGTAGATCAGCCCCCTCATTTTGCAGAGGAGGAATTTGAGGACCACTGAGGTTATTTGTTCAAGGTAATATTGGTACTTCCTTCTGTCTCCTCTACAAATTTAGACCCTTTTCTTTTTGTTCTGCTTTTAATGCTCTTTCTCATGACACTGTCATGCCCCATTCTTCAATGAGACTAGCTCATTGCTGAGCTAGGGTAAATTACTCAGTTTTAGCAATGATGTTAGTGGCAAGTTTATATCTGAAATCTACTTAAGTATTTGTCTATAGTACAGAGCCATCAAGCTTTTATGTCTGAAAATGAAGTGAGCAGAACCAGGAGAACGTTGTATACAGTATCATGGAGAATTGTGAATAAGTTAGCTATTCTCAGCAATACAATGATCTAAGACAATCCCAAAGGACTCGTGCTGTCTGCCTCCAGAGAAACAACTAATATTGTTTGAATACAGACTGAAGTATGCTATTTTTCACTTTCTTTCTTTCCTTCATTCTTTTTTTTACTCGAGTCTTCTTGTACAAAATGACAAATATGTAACTGTTTTACATAATTACAAATGTATATACTATATGAGATTTCTTACCATCTCAAGGAGGAGGGGAGTGGATGGGGAGGGATAAATAGGTTTTGGAACTCAAAACTTTTTTTAAAAGTTTAAAAATTGTTTTAAGATTTAATTGGAGAGGGGCGGCTAGGTGGCACAGTGAGTAAGAGTGCCAGCCTCGGAGTTGGGATGACTGGGGATCGAAACAGGCCTCAGAAAATGAGCACCCACACATCAATAATGTCTAGCCGTGTAACCTTGAGCAAGTTACTTAACCCCAATTGCTTAAAAAAAAATTTAATTGGAGAAAAAATATTATTTAAAAAAAAACCTTTTCAGGGCTGTTCTTTAGAGGCTATGCTATATTGCTGCTTTTGTTTTTTGTTTCTTTTTTGTTGATCATTCAACACAGCATTGTCCCCAAAATATATTATTAGTAGCATTTATCATGGTTTAAAATATTTAGATGCAGGTCTCCATGTTCATTGATTTAGGAATTTAGGAGGGAATTCTAGAGTTAGTCCTTCTCCCTGCCCACTTCAAAATTCATAGTGTTATAGATTTAGAACTCAATGGGATTTTAAAAATCATCTGATCTAATCCCTAGGTTGTATAAATTAGAAAACCAAGACTTAGATGGTGAAATCATATATAGTAGAGCAAGGAATGGAACTCAGGTACTCTGATTTCAAATGCAGTGTGTTTTCCATTGTACCCTGTACATTTGTGTGCATGTTTACATGAATGCATTTGTATATAAATATATATGCACAAATGCATAGGCATATAAATACATTTGCACAAACACACATATTTAATATACGATTTAAACGTGTGTGCATTATTCATATGTACTCATATATATATATATATAAATATATATGTATACATTATATTATGTGTGCATGCAAAAAGTAGGGGTGTCTCAGTGAGAATTTTACAAAAGCTGAAGCTCTGTAAAAGCAGAGACATTGAAAGGGAAAGGGAACCGTAGGGTACCAGTGGGTAATATGAATATCTTAATTGCACATAACGAGGTCAGCAAGACAATGAATGTGCCTTTAGGGCAGAGACTATATTCATCTTTTCCTTCACTCATTTACTTAAGATTTCCAAAGGAGCAGGAGTGGTAAAAATGAATAAATTAAAATTAATTACCCTCAGGAAACATGGAGTGACTTTCTGAGGGAAAAGGCTTTTGAACCACAAAGAATTTGTGGGTAAGAGAGGCAAACCTTCTCCCATCTCCTGACAGGAGGTAGCAGCCTCAGAGCCTCAACTATGAGGCACTCAAAGCAAAGAAGTTTCTGCCAAGCCCAAGCTAAGGGTGATTTCAGCCTTAGCTGAAAGAGCTCAGTACCATCCAGCCCAAACAGTGGATGGATGTAGAAAAGACTGCAGCTGCCCATCAAAGAGCAAGCTTGGGAAATCAATGGATTGACCACTTCAGTAGAGACACTGAACCTTAAGAAAAATCCAGGGGTCAAGCAACCTACCTAGCCCAATCTGGCAGTCACTGCCCAGAAACAGAATAGCTGGATTTTGTCTGACAATCACTACTTAGAAACTAGCTCCAGCTAACAGTTATAGAGTCTGGTGAGGAGCCACTAAGTTATGAACCCTATTCAGTCTAGCAGCAGCTGAACCTGGTAAGGAACCAGAAGTCACAATATCAATTTGTACAAACTTTGTGAAAGTACTCTGCAGAGAAAAAAGGACACTGAGGTCTTATATGATAAGAATTGTGAGTTGCCTTCACCATGTTTCCCCTACACTATTAATATACTTTAAGTTCGTGCCCACTTCCCTTCCTTCTTGGATGATAAACATATTTTGTGAAAGGCTTCAACCTCAATATTATGAAAAATGTTTTATCGCTACTGTTCTTGCCATGCCATTTGAGTAATACCTTTGCTAAAGAGTTAAGTCCCCTGGCTGATTGCTAAAAGGAAGCATATCGGGGCGGCTAGGTGGCGAAGTGAGTAGAGCGTCGGCCCTGGAGTCAGAAGGACCTGAGTTCGGATCCAGCCTCAGACACTTAACTCACACACAAAAAAAAACCTAGCCGTGTGACCTTGGGCAAGTTACTTAACCCCAATTGCCCTCCAAAAAGCAAAATAAATAAATAAATAAAATAAAATAAAAAGGAAGCATATCATGGAGGCTCATGAGACAACAGTTAGTAGGATGACCATGCACAGTGCTACTCTGAGAGTAATGCCATCCCTCTGGGGACCCAACCTGCCAGTGGGAATGTTGGTTGGATAAGTAATCTCTGATGGTCACATTACATAAGTAGCATCAATTCCTTTACTTTTATTACCCAAATGGCAAAATGGCACCTTATCTGTGATCTGAATTTATTCTATGTGTTTAAATACACACATACACACAGAAGAGACTGTTGTAGTGGCAAGCACCCCAACATCCCCAGGGTAGCTGCCAACACAGGTTCTTAGATCTGCTTTTCAAAAGGAAAGCAACTCAAAATGGGTTAACAAGCTTAATTTAATCAATCAAACATATATCATTTACCTAGTTCAGGGGAAAAAGGTCAGCACCCCGAACTTCAGAGTATACAGACAAATCAAATAGATAGGCTTCCAAACTGTCCAACCATTATCAATACCAAAATCACAGTTACCAGAGAGGGAAGCATCAACATCTGGGTTTTACTACTAAGGCAAGCAACAACAAACCTAATCCCTGCTCTCAACAAGCTTATAGTTCAATTGCAAATATAATATGCAAATACCTATGTACAAACAAGGTACATGCAGGATAATGGGAGTCAATTTTATTATATTGGAGGCACTAGCATTAAGGGAGATTAGGGAATACTTCTTGTAGAAAGTAGGATTTTAACTAAGACTTGAAGGAAGCTAGAAGGTAAAAATGAGGAAGAAGAGAATTGCAGGCATAGGGGACAGCCAGGAAAAATGCCTAGAGGCCCGAGGAGGAGTTTATTGTGAAAGGAAGACTGTATAAGACAGTGTCACTGTATTACAAAGTAGATTGTTGGGAAAGTAGGGAGAGTAAAGTATAAGAAGACCAAAAAGATAGGAAAATATCAGGTTATGATGGACTTAAAAGCCAAATAGGATTTTATATTTGATCCTAGAGGTAATAGTGAGTCATGGGAGTTTATTGAATAGGAGTAAGGGGTGGGAAGAAAATGATACATGGTCATACCTGCACTTTGGGAATATCACATTGATTGCTCAGCAGAGGATGGAGTGGCATGGGGCCTGACTTGAGGCAGGGAGACCAACGAAAATGCTATTACAACTATCCAGGTATGATGTAATAAGGTCCTCACCAGAGTAGTAGCAAGGAGAGAAAGGGATGTACATAAGAGATGTTATGAAAGGAGAAACAATAGGACTTGGCTACTGATTGGATATGGGAAGGTCAGAGAGACTGAGGATTCAAGGATGACACCTAGGTTGAGAGTCTAGGTGACTAGGAGGATGGTGGTGCCCTTGCCAGTAATAGGGAAATTAAGAAAAGAGGAGGGTTTTAGAGAAAGATGATGAGTTCAGTTTTGGACATGCTAAATTTAAGAAATCTATGGGACATATAGATGTATAATAAACACTGGAGATATGAGACTAGAGGTCTGGAGAAAGGTTAGGTCTGCATAAATAAATTAAAGAACAATTTGAATACAGATAATTTATTTTATTTTCTTCTTAATTTCTGTAATAAAACAAGCATTTCCATTAAATAGTATAATAAAAAGAAAGATGATTGCACATGAAACTGCAAATCTATTATGTACAATTTACTATTCCTTTTATGTATATAATAAAATTATCATGTAAGTTTCTTATTTTCTTCACCCCTGCCTTAAAGATGGCTATCATTAGATACAAATGGATAGATAGATAGATAGATAGATAGATAGATAGATAGATAGATAGATATAATGTAAAATCATTCTATTAATCAATCAGTGCTTTCCCTGGATTCAGATTGCATTTTATTTCATATGTTCTTTGTAATTAACTTCGGTATTTATAACAGTGAAAATTACTTCAATAAAAGTAATTCTTAAAACAATATTGCTGTTGCTGCATACAATATTCTCTTTTTTTGCACACATAGATCCTTTATTACTTTTTGTTTTTTCTTTAGGTTTTTTTTTTTTTAACAAATGCTTTATTAACTTCTGGTTTACATCATTCATTTCCTCCAGATTGTGAGTTACAATTTTTCCCCATTTTTTCCCTACCCACCACCCCAGAATAGCAATCCCACTAGACATCCCCTCAGCCAATCTGCTCTCTCCAGTATCTTCTCCCATACCCCCTTCGACTTTACCATTAGGGGGTGGTGAATCTCTGTGCTCCAAAGCCTGAACGTCTTATCTCTCAATTACATACAAAATAGTATTAATAATAGTATTTATATATATTAGAAACATTTAATTTTAAAACCTCGAATTTCAGATCCATTCCCTTCCTCCCTTGTCACCCATTCCCTCTGGGAAGATAAGCAATTCAGTATGTGCTGTACATGTATAGCTATGCAAAACATTACCATTGTCTGAGGCCGGCTCCGAACTCAGGTCCTTCTGACTCCAGGGCTGGTGCTCTATTCACTGCGCCACCTAGCCGCCCCTAGTCTATTTTTTTTAAGGTGTTATTTTCCTCAGTCAGGCTGTTGACTCTTATTTCATACTTTTCTTGCATCTTTCTCATTTCTCTTCCCAATTTTCCCCCACTTCTCTTATCTGCTTCTTGAGGTCCTCTATGGCCTGTAACCAGCTTGTATTTTCATTTGGGGCTTTTGGTGCAGGTGTTCTGACCTCCCAGTCCTCCTCCTGTTCCATGCTTTGATCCTCTTTGCCCTCCAAATAAGAGTCTAATGTTGAATTTTTCTGTTTGTTTTGTTTCCTTTGCCTAGGCATTTTTCCACTCAATTACTTGACTTTTGGGCTTGTTGCCACAGTAGGGCTCTGCCACCAGATGGGGGAGCTTCTGTCCCAAATGCTGGGGTTTTCTCAGCTGCCAGAGGTATTAGTTGGGTGCCCTCTCTGAAGCCTCCCCATGCTCCGGCAAGCTGGTCACACATCCTAAGACCTCCACCCCAGATCACAATCCAGATCCAAAGAAGGTTAAAACAAGGGCACTTACCCCCCAGACTGATTGCCGGATCCCCCTACAGTCTGCAGGCCAGGAACTGAAGTGGTAACATGGCAGCTGCACCATGTCTAATCTGTGGCTTCTCTCCCCCAGGAAAAGAGGCCAAGTGCTCTCCCAACCAGTCCCAAAGTCCATACTACACTGACCTCTCATTTTGTCATTGGCATCTATGTGTTGGTAATTCTGGAAATGCCACAGGTGCTGGTATTCTGGGGTCCCTCCAGAGGGCTGCTGGTCCAGCCTGCCCTGGGGCTAAAACCTCTGACTCATATGGGCCTGGGTTCAGCTTCCAGAGCTCTGTGCTGGCCGCTTCCTGCCGGGCTGCCAGGCTGTCCTCAGGAGGAGGTTATCTTCCCTGTGTCATTTTGTGGGTTCTGGAGCTCCAGAGGTTGTTCAGAGTCCCCTTTTATATGGATTGGAAGTGGTGTGGGCCAGAGCACCTGGAAGAGCTGTTTCTACTCCGCCATCTTGGCTCTACCTGTAGCAGTAATAATTAAGTAAATTCAACAAACATTTATGTCTATGTTGCACAATGCACTGTGTAGTGCTAACAAGATTGACATTATAGCTTTGACTCTTGTATTGATATTCAGTACAAGGGAATGGTTAACTGTGTAGGGAGAAGGCAGTTAATATGAAAACTCAAAAGAGGTCATTCATTTGGGGGTTTTGGCAATTACTAGTGACCATGGTACTGGGCCTTGAGTCTAGTGGGCTTGAGTTCAAAATACTGCCTCAGACACTCACTAGCTCTGTGATCATAGGCAAATAATCTGCCTCAAGTTTCCTCACCTACAAAATGGGGATAATCATAACAGGGTTGTTGTGAGAGTTACATGACATAACATCTACAATGTGTTTAGCACAATACCTGGTACAATACCTGGCTTTTATTTAATGCTCTATCTCTCTTTCTTCACCTCATATTGAGAGGATACTTTGGAGTAGTAAAAGTTAGAAACTAAATTTCAGGGGGTCAAGGAGAAAGTGAAGTAAGGAAGCAGAGGCATTGGGTATAGAAGATTTTTAAAAGAAGTTCAGTAGTGAAGGTATATGGGATGGGAGCTGGATGGGCTAGGAAGATCAAGAAAAGTGCTTTTTTTTTTTATAGATGAAACTCGAACATGTTTGTGAACAAATGGGAAGTAGCCCCATTGAAACTAAGACTGAAGATGTATGAGAGGTGGATATGACTGCTAGAGAAAGGTCTTAAGTTCTTAGAAGAGACGTGAGAAAATGGAATCAAGGGAAGTGTGAAATTTGAGAATATAGAGACTTTGTTCTATGACCAGAGGGAAAGTCAACAGAACTATGATGCTGAGAAGTTTTGAAGAAAGGAGGATATAAGCTGAGGCAATTCATCTTGGATGACTTCAGTCTTCTTGGTGAAATAGCAGATTAAGTCATCTACATTACATATGTTGTAAGGCATATGGTTGAAGGAAATAGAATAGGAGAAAAATATAACAGTGACTGAGGAATGGCATAAGGAATTGATAAAAGTAGAGTACGGAAATTAGTGAGCAACAGTGAAGTTGTGGCCTATAAATTTGTAGTAGATGAAATCTGCTTAATTTCATGGCTTTCTGTAGCAATGCTTGGTATTGCTATAGCAAGAGTGGAGAAATCACCTGAAGCTACTCAGGGGTGATAATTCGTAGGTAGATATAGAACATAGAACATCATAGAATTCAGAAGCCAAGGAATTTTAGAGTCCTAGCTAGTAAAATACCAAAGGAGCTTTCCAGGTCAACTATATATGATTGTAAGCCTGAAAAAAGATGAACTAGGAGAATAGAATGGGTTAAAGTATAAAGGTCATGATAAGGTGGACGAATAGGTGTAATAAGAACAAAAGAACAGAAAAGGTAGAAGGATAAATGGTCAGCAGATAACAATAACCAGGATAGAAAGAAGGAAAATTATGTGATGCGGGAAAAGCAATCACTCCGGAGTCAGAGATCTTGGGTTCAAACCTATCGATGGTTCTGGAATCAGAGAGCCCTGGGTGGAAACCCTTTTCATATACTGCTTGTGTTATCCTTGGGCAAGTCACTTTACTTTTCTGGGCCTCAATTTCCTCATCTGCAAATTATGGGGGTTAAAAAATGTCCTGTTAAAGTCCCTCCTAACTCTTTATTATCAAAGTGCCTCGAAAGAAGAAAGCTTATTAAGGTATGGAAACAGAAGGAAAATTTGGAAGTTGCAGTGAAATCAAGGTGTAAGTCCACTCCTCCTTCCTGGCCTGTGAGTCATAGAGTTTGGAAAGAGAACACTGCAGGTCAGGCAATTGCAAGGGGTGTAGTGCTTCAGAACAGAGCCAGGTGATAGAGATCTAATGAAATACCTTAAAATAAAGAGGCAGATGGAATATTTGTTCAGAAGCTGCTAGTTCTTGTCAATTCTGTCTCTGTGTCTCTTCCACCTGTCTTTTCATATACAGCTCAGAACTTTATCACTCCTCCCCTCTAAATTAACAGACTCTAGATAGGACTCCTGGCTCTCAGTCTCCCCCTTCTTCAAATTATAATCTACACTGAAACCAGAACAATCTTTTTAGATCACAGTTCTGACTATGTTACTCCTATGTTTAGGAATCATCCTCCCTGTTCCCTCTAGAATAAAACACAAATACTTTGGCTTATCTTTTAAAACTCTTCATGACTTAATTGGTTTGCCTCTACAGACTTACCTCATATGATTCCATGAAGTAGTCCCAGATTGTCTGGTAACAGAATGCTGGAAGTCAGTAAAGCTCCAATACACATCCCCCTTTTTCAGCCTGTCATTTAGAGGAGACATCATGGTATGATGGAAATTGGAAGTGGGGGGGCAGTCTAAGGAATTACCTCACCCCACTTAAAGTAAATGATAATATGCTATGCCCTAATATATTATCACATTAGAACACATCTCAATTGTTCATTAGGTATGAACATAGCCTGGATACCTCCCTAGGTCGAACAGAAAGTCTCGTTGAATTGACTGTAAGAGTTTGATCATATCTTCTGGCCTATATAAATTGTTGTTTAATTATTTTTGTCATATTTGACTCTTTTCGGTTTTTCTTGGCAAAGATCCTGGAGTGGTTTGCTATTTCCTTCTCCAAATCATTTTACAAACCAGTAAACTGAGGCAAACTTGCTCAGGATCACACAGTTGGTATCTGAGGTCAGTTTTGAACTCAGATCTTCCAGACTCCAGATGTAGTATTCTATCCTAGAGGTGCCATCTAGCTGC
Source organism: Gymnobelideus leadbeateri (assembly GCA_011680675.1). NCBI lineage: Eukaryota > Metazoa > Chordata > Mammalia > Diprotodontia > Petauridae > Gymnobelideus > Gymnobelideus leadbeateri. The sequence continues at coordinate 10,270 of WOXC01010361.1, read as the reverse complement.
CCTTGGCCTATATAAAACCATAAGAGCTAGTTGAAATTAATGTGTTCCTACTATTTTGAGAATCTGGCAGTGGAGAGAAAGGATTCATCAAGAGCTGAATCATAAAGAATCAGTCACACAGGAACAATCAGCAAAAGAAGAAAGGTAAAGTAGGACTGAACTATTGCAAAGAAGAAAGAAATTTTATCACTACTTAATATATATGCACCAAGTGGTATAGCATCTAAATTCCTAGAGGAGAAGTTAAAGGAAATAGAGGAAGAAATAGATAGCAAAACTATACTAGTGGGGGACCTTAACCTTCCCCTCTCTGAACTCGATAAATCTAAACTCAAAATAAACAAGAAAGAAGTTAAGGAGGTGAATAGAATCTTAGAAAGACTAGATATGATGGATCTCTGGAGAAAACTGAATGGGGATAAAAAGGAATTTACTTTCTTTTCAGCAGTGCATGGTACATACTCAAAAATAGACCATGTACTAGGGCATGAAAATCCACAATCACAATCCAGTGCAGAAAGACAGAAATATTAAGTGCATCATTCTCAGATCGTGATGCAATAAAAATTATATTCAATAAAGGGCCATGGAAAGATAGACTAAAAACTAATTGGAAATTAAACAATTTAATCCTAAAAAATTGGTGGGTCAAAGAATAAATTATAGAAACAATCAATAATTTCATTCAAGAGAATGATAATAATGAAACAACATACCAAAATTTGTGGGATGCACTAAAGGCAGTTCTCAGGGGAAGTTTTATATCCCTGAGTGCATACTTAATTAAAGCAGAGAAAAGGGAGGTCAATGAATTGGACATGCAATTGAAAAAGCTAGAAAAAGAACAAATTGAAAATCCCCAATTTAGTACTAAATTAGAAATATTGAAAACGAAAGGTGAGATTAATAAAACTGAAATTAAGAAAACCATTGAATTAATAAATAAAACTAAGATCTGGTTTTATGAAAAAATCAACAAAATTGATAGACCCTTAGTCAATATGATAAAAAAAAAAGAAATAAGAAAACCAAATTATGAGTATCAAAAATAAAAAGGGTGAATCTACCTCCAAAGAAGAGGAAATAAAAAAAATAATGAGGAATTATTTTTTCTAATTGTATGCACATAAATATGACAATCTTAGTGAAACGGATGAATATTTACAAAATCACAATGCCCAGATTAACTGAAGAGGAAGTGAATTACCTAAATAACCCCATTTCAGAAAAAGAAATCAAACAAGCCATCAAAGAACTCCCTAGGAAAAAATCTCCAGGGCTAGATGGGTTTACTAGTGAATTCTATCAAACATTTAAAGAACAATTGATTCCAATACTCTACAAACTATTTGGGAAAATTAGTCAAGAAGGAGTCCTACCAAACTCTTTCTATGACACAAATATGGTACTGATTCCTAAATCAGGAAGAGATAAAACAGAGAAAGAAAATTATAGACCAATTTCCCTCATGAATTTAGATGCAAAAATTCTAAATAAAATATTAGCCAAAAGACTCCAACAACTTATCACAAAAATAATACACTCTGATCAGGTAGGATTCATTCCAGGAATGCAAGGATGGTTTAATATTAGGAAAACCATCAGTACAATTGAGCACATCAACAATAAAACTAGCAGAAACCACATGATCATATCAATAGATGCAGAAAAGGCTTTTGACAAAGTACAACACCCATTCCTATTAAAAACACTAGAAAATATAGGAATAAATGGAGCCTTCCTCAAAATACTTGATAGCATCTATTTAAAACCATCAGCAAGGCGGGGGGGTGGGGCAGAGCCAATATGGCGGAGTAGAAACAGCTCATCCAAGCCACTCTGCCCCCAGATTCCCCCCAAACTATGTAAAAGGGGACTCTGAATAACTTCTGGAGCCCCAGCACCCACAGAATGACACAGAGAAGCTAACCTCCCACTGAGGACAGCCCAGCAGCCCTGCAGGAAGGACGAGCCCAGCAGTCTGGGAGCTGGCAGTGCGCAGTGTGCAGAGAACGAGAACCGGAGCCAAGCGGGACCTGAGGTCCCATTGAGCCGACATTTTAGCCCCAGGGCACCAGGGCCAACAGCCGGCTGGAGGAACCCCAGAACACCAGGAGCTGTGGCAACTCCAGAATTATCAACATAGACATGCCTAGGACAAAGTAAGAGGTTAGTGTCCTATGGACTTTGGGACCTATATGTGGGGAATGCGTCAGCTTCCGCCCCTGGGGGCTAGAAGCCGCTGAGGAGACACGCCATTTTGTAGTTTTCAGACACAGCTCCAGCTCCTGGCCTGCAATTAATTGTAGGGAGATCCAGCGATCAGTCTTGGGGGGTAATCTCTCTTGCTTTAACCTCCCTGGATCTGGATTGTGTTCTAGGGTGGAAGTCGTGGGTGGGTTTACAGCTTGCCAGAAACGGAAGTTGCCCCCACACGTTTGGGACGAAAATTCCTCTATCTGGCCTTAAAGCCATAGTGTGGCAACAAGCCCAAAAGTCAAGTAATTAAGTGGCAACAAGCCAAGGCAAAGGAAACAGAAAAATGCAACCCTAGACTCCTATTTTGGGGGCATAGAGCGGGAAAAGGACTGTGAGGTCAGAAGTCCTGCTCCAAAAGCCCCAGGGGAAAACATGAGCGGGTTGCAGGCCATAGAGGACCTTAAGAAGGACTTTAAAAATCAAATAAGAGAAGTGGAGGAAAAATTGGAAAGAGAAATGAGAAGGATGCAGGAAAATTATGAAATGAGGGTCAGCAGCCTGACTGAGGAAAGCAACACCTTAAAAAATAGACTAACTCAAATGGCAAAGGAGGCCCAAAAGGGCAATGAGGAGAAGAATGCCTTAAAAAGTCGAATTTGCCAGATGGAAAAAGAATCTCAAAAGTTCACTGAGGAGATTCATTCCTTCAGAGTTAGACTGGAGCAAATGGAAGCTAATGACTTTATGAGAAATCAAGATGCTCTTAAGCAGATCCAAACAAATGAAAGATTAGAAGGCAATGTGAACTATCTCATGGGAAAAACCACTGACCTGGAAAATAGATCCAGGAGAGACAATTTAAAAATTATTGGACTACCTGAAAGCCATAATCAAAGAAAGAACCTAGAAATCACCCTTCAAGAAATTCTCAAGGAAAACTGCCCTGATGTTTTAGATCCAGAGGGCAAAATAGAGGTTGAAAGAATCCACAGATCACCTCCTGAAAAAGATCCCAAAAAGAAAACTCCCAGGAATATTATAGCCAGGTTCCATAATCCCCAGATCAAGGAGAAAATACTACAAGCAGCCAGGAAGAAACAATTTCAATATTGTGGAAACACAATCAGAATAGCCCAGGACCTGGCAGCTTCTACACTGAGGGATCAAAGGGCATGGCATATGATATTCCAGAGGGCAAAAGAACTGAGAATGAACCCAAGGGTCACCTACCCAGCAAAACTGAGTATTTTGTTTCAGGGGAAAATATGGTCATTCAGTGGAATAGAGGACTTTCAAGCATTCCTGAGGAAAAAAACAGAATTGAATAGAAAAATTGACATCCAGACACAAGAAGGAAGAGATGCCTGAGAAGGTAATCAGTGAAAAGAAATCAAAAAGAACTTATCAAAGTTGAACTATTTACATTCCTATATGGAAAAGCAATAACTGTGACTGATGATATCTTTCTCACTATGAAAATAATGGAAGAAGGGTGTGTGGTCATATGAGTACATATGTGAATGTGTGTGTAGATGGTTACAGTTATATATGGATAGAGGGCATAGGTTGAATTTGTTGGGAAGGGAGAGTACTCAAGGGATGAAATTATGAGGTGAGAGAGGAAAGTGGCAAGAGGAGATGGAGAGAGACAGGGTAGGGTATAGGATAAACTATCTTATGTAGAAGAAGCAAGGGGAAGTGGTTGTAAGTGCGGGAAAGAATAGGAAGGCAAAAAGGCAAAACTACATTCTCATTGAATTTGGTTCAGGGAGAGAATGACATACATGCTAAATGGGATATCTCAACCTGCAGCAGAATAGGGGGATGGGGGATGAGAGGAGGGAAGATGGATGGGATGGCATCCTTGGGGGGAGGGGTGGTTGGAAGTATCCACTATAGAAGAGGGACAGGATCATGTGGGGAATGGACCAGGTGGGGGTGGGATGAGTGGGAGGGAATTGTAAGCAGCCTTGCACAATATATCTACTATGATAATGTTTTGCATAGCTAGACATGTACAACATACACTGAATTACTTATCTCCCAGAGGGAATGGGTGACAAGGGAAGAAGGAAATGGATCTGAAAGTCGAGGTCTTAACATTAAATGTTTCAAATATATATAAATACTATTATTAATACTCTTTCGCTTGTAATTGGGAGATAAGATGTGCAGGCATTGGGACACAAAGATTCACCTTCCTCTAATGGAAAAGTCAAAGGGGGTATGGGGAGAAGGTATGGGAGAGAGCAGATTGGAGGAAGCGTTATCTTGTGGGACTGCTATTCTGGGAGGTTGGGTAGGGGAATAACGGGGGGAAAATGATTGTAACTCAAAATCTGTCGGAAATGAATGATGTAAAACAGAAGTTAATAAAGCATTTGTTTAATAATACCATCAGCAAGTATTATATGCAATGGGGACAAACTAGAAGCCTTTCCAATAAGATCAGGAGTGAAACAAGGGTGTCCACTATCACCCCTCTTATTCAATCTGGTACTAGAAACACTAGCAGTAGCAATTAGAGAAGAAAAAGAAATCAAAGGAATCAAATTAGGTAAAGAAGTGACCAAGCTGTAACTCTTTGCAGATGATATGATGATTGTAGGGTATTTGGTGAGTTTAAGGTTTTCAGCTCTAGCCAAGGGAGCTATGTGGTGAGTCCTTGTTGACCATAAAAGGCATTTTATGTAATCTGGAGATATGATTGGTGGTTGGGGATCCCAGGGAGGTATATTGCGGAAGCATTGCGGAAATAAACACACACACTTGCAACCTCAGCCGGTGTTCTGTCTGGTGATTGACTCTCTGAGGCCGGTGACGACCGAAGACCCGGGATGGGTAAGTAGAGGCTCCAGAGTGGGGGGGGGAACGTAACATATTGGCGCCAGAACAGGGACCTAGACAGGGACCACCCCCACGTAGAGTGTGGAGCTAACTCTGGGCTGTAGCCTAGGAGTTGTCCAGACAGCCTTCGCCTAGATAAGGAGAAGAAGCCCAGTATGGGGGCGGGGAGAAGTTTCCCTATTTTGTTGCCGGCCGAGAAAGATGTCCTTGTGTCTCAATTTAGACAAATTTTTGCCTCACAGGGTGTAACAGTGTCCAAAGACCGGGCAAACAGTTTTATTGATAGACTTTTAACAGTCTGCCCGTGGGTCCGACATGCGGGGATTAGCCCTGACCGAGTGAGCACTATGAGACATCAGATGTCTGCTTATAATCATACCAACCCTGGTTTGCTTACGCCAGGAGATTTTTCTTTATTTAAAGTCTTGGAGGCAGTGGTGGTACCCTCCTCAATTCCCCTTTCCCTCCCGGCCGCCACTCAAACAGACTCAAATTCCCCCTCGGTAGCAATAGAAATAGGGCCCGAGGAAGGGGGAAAAACGTTTCCCCCGATTTATCCTTGGGGTGAGCTGAAAACTACAGAAGCAGAAGGGAGAAACCAAAGCTCAGAAACTGCTGCCTTCACGGCAGACGTACCTCGGGATCGGCCGAGAGGAAATGGAGGGGGGCGTGGGCGGGGGCCTACCGCTTATGCAACAGGGGATGAAACCCCCCGGATGAGACCCGTTGTTCAGGGTGCGGAACCGGGACCGCCCAGTGACACCTGCACTGGGAGGAAAAACAGGAAGCCAAACCCTCCCGGGTATAGAGCGGAATGGCCGCAGAGGGCCCCTCCCCCCCCACCTGGGTGTTATCCCCCTCCTGTTGAACATCATTGTTGTTGTCCCGACTCAAGTTTTAACCCCTTCCAAACAGATTTTTGTTTTTAATCCTCATGATGTCCCCTTTTTGATGTCACCTGGGTTTCTGATTGGTTTTATCCTGCCTTTTAAAGAGGTGGACAGTGTTTATTGGACACAAGAATTGACCGAAGAAAGGCCTGTGCTGACCCTGATGGTAGAGGGCCGGCCCCTCCGAGGCATATTGGAAACAATGTTGGGATCCCTCGTGGCCTTTAACAACGGCTAATAAAATTATTAGGGGGGTGGGAGGATCAGGAATGGCCCCGCGAGCTGCCCGACCCTTACTTTGGAAGGGGGCGGGGCTAAGGGCTCATTTCAACCACTTTGTTTATCTGGCTTGCCTCAATGTTTGTGGGGCAGAGATATTTTAAAACAGATGGGTGCATGTATTACTGCCCCTGGGGAGTTAAACTGATGCGGGCTGCTGGTCCTAAGGCCCCCCCATTGCCGCCTATTACTTGGCTTAGTGATACTCCGGTATGGGTGGACCAGTGGCCCCTCACGTCAGTTAAATTAAGGGCCCTTTGGTCTATAGTTGATGAATTGTTGAATACAGGCAAAATTGAGCCCTCTTTTAGTCCCTATAATTCCCCTGTTTTTGTAGTAAAGAAAAAGTCAGGCAAATGGAGGATGTTGGTGGATTTACGGTCTATTAATGCTGTAATGTTACCCATGGGCAAGTTGCAGCCCGGCATGCCCACCCCTGTGGCTGTACCAAAAGATTGGCACGTTTGTGTCATTGACATTAAAGATTGTTTTTTTTTCCATACCTTTGCATGAAAGTGATAGAGCCAAATTTGCCTTTTCAGTGCCTCCCATAAATTATGCCCAGCCATCAGTTCGCTTTCAATTTGTGGTCCTGCCTCAGGGGATGGCTAATAGCCCAACATTATGTCAGTTTTTTGTAGATCAGGTTATAGCCCCTGTTAGATTTAGGGAACCCTCAATAATGTCTTTACATTATATGGATGATATTTTGATTGCAGCATTAGATCGTGCAGATATGCTCCGGGGCTTACAGAAAGTGCAGGAGGCCTTATCAGCTGCAGGACTGTTTTTAGATCCAGAGAAGGTTCAATTGCAAGCCCCTCTGAGCTATTTGGGATCCACTCTTGAGGGAGGGAGGGTTTCAAGGGAATTTCCGAAGTTGAATATTGATGAGTGCCGTACGTTGAATGATTTCCAAAAGTTAATTGGTGCTCTACAGTGGATGCGCCCAGTGATACCCCTCTCCCCTCAGCTTATGGGTCCTTTATATCAGATTTTGAAAGGACCGGAGGACTTAACATCACCCCGGTTGTGGACCATGGAGGCCTTGAAGGCACTCAATGCCATAGTGATTCAGGTGCATTCCACCTTAGTCCAGAGAGATCCCAAAGAGCCTATATATTTTGTTGTTTTAAAGGATGCTTTGGCTCCTTGTGGCGCGCTGTATCAGTGCCATGGCTGTTTAGAGTGGCTGTATACTCACACCTCTTCCCGTTCCCTAGATGATTGTCGGGAATGGGTTGCCCATTTTGCTTTAAAGGCCCTTAATAGATGCAGGGCTGCTTTTGGGTGTGATTTTGTTTTTGATTTTCCTGATTTTGACCTTATAGGTTGAGAGTTGGCCCTGACTTCATGGCATTGGGCTATTTTATTAACTTCAGTCTCAGTTGCACCAGGGGCTCGACCCCGATTGATCCGTGCTTTTGATTTGCTTCCTTTGAGCCCACATCATACAGTGGTCTCCCAAACTCCAGTGAAAGGCCCCAATGTTTTTACAGATGCTACTAAAGGCCACCGAGCGGTGGTATATGATCCTGTAAAACAGTGTTGTTGGGCTTTTAAGACACCTTTTCAGTCAGCCCAACAGAATGAGCTATATGCCATTTGGCAGGCTCTTCGCCTTTTTTTCTGATGTTCCTGTAAATATTATTTCAGATAGTCAGTATGCTGTGAATTTGCTTCAGCGGATGCAATTTTCTTTTTTGAATAATTCTGTGCCTTTGTTTCCCCTTTTTAGTGAGGTTTTTTCCTGTTTGCAGTTACATTGTTACCCAGTTTATTTTTTGCATGTTCGTTCCCATTTGGTGGAAGCAGGCCCCATTTTTGAGGGTAATGCAATTGCTGATGCTACACTTGGATTGTTCTCCGTGGAGGCCATGGGGTTTAATCAATTGAGTGAGCTTGAAGAACCACCCATCTTGGCGCACCGCAGGTATCATTTATCTGCGCGTTCCCTTCGATGTTTATATGGTATCAGCCGTGAACAGGCACGCAGTATTGTCAAGGCGTGCGTTTCCTGTGCACCTTTTCAACCCCGGATTCAGGAATCTGCCTTCAATCCTAAAGGGACCTTTTCCAATGAGTTATGGCAGATGGATGTGACCCATTTTGGTCAACGGTGTGTCCATGTAGTGGTTGATACCTTTTCAGGTTTTGTTTTGGCCTCCATGCAATCCGGAGAAAGTTTTCGTGCAGTTAGATCTCATTTGTATTTTGCATTTTCCGTGATGGGAGTTCCCCTAGCCATTAAGACTGATAATGGCCCTGCTTATACCTCTAAGCCCTTTGCCCTTTTTGTGAAGAGTTTTGTATTTTTCATTTGACCGGTATTCCATATAATCCTACTGGTCAGAGTGTTGTTGAGAGGGCTAATCGCACTCTGAAAGAAGTGTTGGCCAAGATGTTGGGCAAAGTTCCCCGTACCCTATTGCCCTCCCAATTATCTCAAGCCCTTTATACTATGAATTTTTTGCAGTTTAGGCAAGATGGCACGACTGCTGCCATGCGTTTTTATGCTGGGATTTGTGCTCTCCCAGCCCCCGCCCTAAGACAGCTCCCGCCACCTAATAGGGCCCAACTGGGTTCGAGAGTTTTATGGCAGGATGAACAGGGCAAGTGGCAAGGGCCAGGGGTAGTGAGAAAGAGAATCAGGGGCGCCCTAGCTGTTTCACCAGAGGGTATTGATGATTCCTCCATAGTATGGGTTCCCTTGCATAAAGTGAGAGATATTATGTTTTCTTACCTTTTTTTGTAGGTTTGCAGTTTTTGTATTTTTTTTATATTTTTATTGGGCTTTTTAAAGCTTGGGGAGTGCCCCCGCCTCAGTTTTGGGCCGTTATGAAGGCCCTACCCAGCCCGCTTCCTGTGGCCTTTTCTTCTACGATCTATCCGATTCTTGTGGTGCGAAATGCCTCGTTGGGGTTACCTACAGCACCAGTGGACCCGAGGGAAGAGACTTTTAACGTCTCCACATCTTGGAACTTGCCGGGTGCTCTGTGTTTTGCTCTGGATCATCACCCAAGAAATGCTTGTGAGGTGAGATCCTGGGATCATGATCCGTGCGTGGTTCTGCATCATCAGCGTTCCGCTCCGGGATTCGGGTTCCCGAAATGGCAGTCTCAATCCACCCCATCGGCCGGCTCGTCTACCAACCGCCGCAAGGGCGAACAAAGAGTGTCATCACCCGTTCTCAAAGGCCTTCAAGCTTGGCGCCCTGTGCTCAATGTGACTGCCACCAGCCAATACCCTCACTGGGCTCCTCAGCTTTTCCCCCCTGTGACTGGTCAAATTTGCCGAAAGCCCGAGACAATGTTTCTCTCCCTTGGCGGCATTGCCAAAATCCCTGGGCATGGCCGTTGGCGGGTGTTGTGGGGTCCTTTTATGACCTCGCGGGTGACCTATGGCTGCAAAAGGATGAAGGTGAAGAAGACTTTAATGTCACAACAGGATGCAATTGGGAAGAAAGAGAGGGGTCCCCTTCAAACAGTGGGTCCTCTATGGCCGGGGTGGGGGCGGGGAATGCATGTCGATCAATGCCCTTGCCTTTCTCGGGTATGCGGGAACCTTGGAATTACGATAAAATTCGCCTGTCAATACACAGGGAATATTGCCAGTGACAGTGTTGGGGACCTTGCCTAACATCCCTTGCTGCCTCAGTAACATCGGTTGTCTTGGCAGCAGTGGCCCTTCAAGGCGGGACTGTGACTGCAGCAGCATTGAACAATTTGTCTGCAAGTACAGCAGAAGCCCTGTCCCAGACAGGGGAACTTTTTGCACATATGAGGGGAGGGTTTATCTCATGCAGGAACAGTTGGATTTGATGTTTCAGCATGGCACGGGGGGATGTGCGCATTCCCTTTCAAGTGTCTGTGTTACTGGGACCCAGTATTATAATACTTCCATGGCTGCGGCCGCTGCCCGGAATATCTCAGTTTACCTGAGTGGACACGGGGATCATACATTTGAGGATAAGTTGGCGAGCTTACGCCAAATGGTTTCTAGGGTCAAATGGGACAAGAGTTCACTTTGATTGGTCCCCAGTTCAGCCTATATTG